>JAMPIV010015499.1:432500-472500 GCA_024509875.1 Oreohelix idahoensis
AGACATGATTAAAGTTCTTATACTCTACCGGGATCTAAATGGTGAGGCATAAGCTAGAAATACCTTTATAGTCCTACACTCCAATATTAGTTAGGTAACTGTAATACGGCATTCACTCTGCGACTGGATAAGCTCTGCTACAAAGCCCTAATCCTAGGGCTAAGATAACATTACATTACTGCCTGCTATCAACAAATAGTTTCTTTATTTATTTATTTTTATAAGTTTACATTTACGATAGTACATCGCAAACTAAATAAACACCGGCTTCTGTTAATTGTTAAAACAGGTGAAGGAACTTACAGCACACGCGTGTTCAAATTCTAGATTTAATATTTCGCTGAACGGGGTTTATTCAAAATTAACAATCACAATAATGACTTCTATACTCAACTACATACCCCAAGAAAGAATGGTTCCTAAGTATAATCCAAAAGTATATATTTCAGAAGCGTATATTCTATATTTCATCCATTGTTTTCTGCCAAGTTAATATTTATCAGTTTGCACCTGTACTGGGCCACTGTTCGAGACTGACTGACTGGGTTACGGAACGCGCGGTAACATTATGTATGTAAGATCTGTCAATACGTACCTGCTATTTCTTACATTAGGGACACAAACTCGTGCCTTCAAAGGCGCGCGCGGCTGTACATAGCTTCTGTGTATCCGTTCGCCTGATAAGCCTGTTAACATGGATCTTCGCAGAAAGACCTGCCCCCATTCACGCGACATTAATTACATGCGGCAGAGAGGGATATTTTATGAATGAAAGTGTACGAGGAACAGTTTCGTGAAAGGGCGACACTAACCGAAGATGAACGAACATAGCATTTGTGTGTTATCGTTGTTATTCGGAGTTGTTCCGTAATGTGTTTTGCATACGATTTAACTAGGTCAGCCGCTAGGGGTGGGAGAACATACTAAACACATGGCTGACGTCAGGGGAAAAGGATTCTAACCTTAAATCCAACGTAGGATGCGAAATTATTAGATTAGTTCGCCAGTGTAAGCAGTGGTGGCTCGTTATTCTAGGGGTGTCCCCCCCCCCCCCCCCCCCCCCCCCCCTTTTAACTTAAAAAAAAGTTATCGTTATGTTAAAATAGTGGTATAATACAAGTCTCAGTTGATTCATTACAAAAGCTATGATTCAACACTGAATTATGCTCAAACTCTCTTTTCCACCAATCTCTCAATGTTCTCTCGTCGCATTCCCGCTTCCTAAATGCGCGTGTTCATCCTCTGAAACCCTTTCTGAACTCGGGGATGACAGAAGCCACCCCTAAGAATGTGAATGAATTTTTTTACGACACTTATGTTTCACAAATCCTTACGCTACAGCGCTGAGAAAACATTCTTAAGTGCGCGTGCGCAGAATACCACAGAAGGGAAAATGGATGCGATCCCTATGATAACTAGAGTTGCTTTATCTTGATATTATGCTGTGTTACTACAGGCGCTGCTGTCCTGTGATCTAGTTAGTGTTAATTACAAAACTCAAACATTTAACACTCACTTTTTTTTAAAACATCAAACGCAGTTGATGTGTTTTAATTAAAAACACGTCCAGCAGAAAGATTTTCAAACAACAATTGGAGGTAGAATAATTAGGACCACATCGTCCTAATGACTTTGTTCTTGCCAGTAATAGAGGCTAATCGGACAAACAACCGATTTGACATTTTAACGCGAGCGGTTTCGAGTAAATATAAAGTTCTTCTAAATTGTAGTGTATTATCTTGAAGATGAGTGACCTGTACTGTTGCAGCTGTATATGATATTGTCATTTAAAACCATTGTTTTGTTATACAATGTTATGCTGTAGCGTGCACAAGCGCTCATGTGACAACAACATCTACACCAGCCAAGAAAAAAACATTTGAGCCGTCCCGTAAATAGTAGATACACAACAAGATAGTTATATGCATGTTGTCGCATGCTATTTAAGGTTCAGATTGTTTCACGAACTAACCTGGCGGTCAGTCGATTTAGAATTCACTGCCTTACATAAATCACTGTAACATTTTTTCTTGGGTTTTGTCATCAACTCAGTTCCTCTTTCAGTTTCTTTCTTCTTCACTATGTAAAAGCAGTACATCCAAGGGACCTCGGTACCCACTGGGCCCCGAAAAGTCGTGGTTGTAAGCATAGGCGGACCTAGGAATGTTTCAAGGTAGGAAAGGTCACGTGACGTTGACCATATTCAAATGAGCAAATAATTATTTACGGTAAAATTTCCTGTTTCAGTCTGTTTTTAAAATTTTTTTTAGAATTTTAATGTTTTTATAATTATTTAATACATTTCGGCGTCTCGGTAAGCCCTCGCCTGGTGCGACCGCACCACCTAGGAGCAAATCGTGGTTGCAAGAGATCCTGACCTTTATACACTCTGTTAATGTCATTTGTCCCTGTGTTTAAACATCATAAACATGTTCCAGTTTCTACAGACAGAAATAACAGTGGTAAAGAAAACATGTAAAGATCTTGAGTGGATGGCACAGGACATGAGGACGTTGCACATATTTGTTCAAGGGTTGTTCCACTTGGGGTGCTGAAGTGTGCTGATGATAATGATGATTATAATGAGGAAAATTCAAGACCTAATCTTCACACTCAGACAGCTGAGTGAAAAGGCCCTTGAGTATAAGAGTGAGATCCATCTTTGTTTCATAGATCTGGAAAAGGCGTTTGACAGGGTCCCTTGGAGCAAACTTTGGGACTGTTTGGCAAGGAAGAATATTCCAGCACCTCTGATTCATGCTATACAGAGCTTCTACAAGTCTTGCAGAAATTATGTGAGGACAGCAAACCATAAGTCAGAAGAGTTCAGGACCACCACTGGTGTAAGACAAGGTGATATCCTATCACCTTACCTCTTCATACTCCTTATGGACGATGTCATCAAGGCATGTAAGGTGAGAACAAGAAAGTATTCAGTGGGGTACTGGAAGATGAGACAGGTCTATATTTCAGAGCTGGCATTTGCTGATGATGTTGCCCTGATTGCTAAATCAGAGGCACATCTCCAATCCAACCTGCAAGTCTGGAAGGAAGAGCTAGAGAAGAGAGGGATGGTCATAAGCAGCTCTAAAACAAAATCCATGGTGATATCACGAGAAGAAAGAAGACATCAGATTAAGCTGGGAGAACAGGTCCTGGAGCAGGTCGACCACTTTAAATACCTCGGAGCTATTATAGACCGAAAGGGAGGCATCAAAGAAGAGTTGGCCACTCGAAAAGCAGCAGCTGGGAGACTTTTTCAGGCCATAAATCGAGGATTCCTCAGCAAGAGAGAGGTTGGTAAGAAAACGAAGATGGCTGTATACCGCTCCACCTATGTCCCAGTCTTGACATATGGATGCGAGTCATGGGCAATGACTATAACCCATAAAAGCCAGATCCAAACCTCAGAAATGAGGTATCTGAGGAAGGTGGTTGAAGTAACAAGAAGAGACATGGTACGCAACCAGACGATACGTCAAGGCCTAAAATGCCACCCCCTACAGACCCAAGTAGAACAGTCCCAACTAAGATGGTTTGGCCATGTCTGCAGAATGGGAGAAGATCGGCTACCAGGACAAGTATGGGAAACAAAGAGCCAAGGATCCAGACCCCGAAGACGACCCAGAGTCCGCTGGGAGGACAACATTAGACAATCTTTGAAGGACCGAGGACTAGAATGGAACCAGGCCAGGAGGAAGACAGCCGATAGAATAGTCTGGCGCTCTCTCTTCCAAACCTCTACACCTCACGGTAGAAGGGGAACGACTAAGTAAGTAAGTAATGATGAGGATAATGATGGTGATGATGATGACAATGATGGTGATGATGATGGTGGTGATGATGACAATGATGGTGATGATGATGACAATGATGGTGATGATGATGACAATGATGGTGATGACAATGATGGTGGTGATGATAACAATGATGGTAATGATGGTCATATTGATGGTGATGATGATGATGATGACGATGACGGAAACAGTTATATTTATGAACCAGATTTGCCGTATATTGATTAGATTTGTTGAGTCCATTATACAAGGATGCCCCCACCTAATTTGTGCCCCGCGGACCCTTCGCTCGTTAATACACCACTGCATAACAGGATGATCTAAAAGTCTTATCACTTCCATGTTTTTTCCGAGATTCAGGATTTGAATTGATTGATTGTTATGTTGTAAAAAATACAATCTATCAATTTATTATTCATTCTTAACGGTCTAAAAATAGTTTCCAAAGTGTGATACGACAACCCATAGGTACGCGAAAGGGGTTCAACAGGGGTGAAGTGACACTGATTGGGATCCGGGGGTAAACATAAGTTAATAAATGTCCCTTCCCCACACTTTATGGAGACATGGGGATCACCTCTGCCATTTTTCCTACAATCATAGGTAGACGTAGGGAGGGGAGAAAACCAATTGTTATTTCTGTGCTACGAAATACTGTATTTTTTCTTTAATTTCAATTGATTTTGTTCAATCAGTAATTCCTATGTCAAAGTCGAGACATAGGTAAGACGTCCAGTTCCATTTTGTATTTTCTTCCGTATCTTTCGCAGTAACTTGAAAAAGCGATCGGTGACAATCACGGCTGGTGGCGTCTTGTAGAGCAGCAACAAACTCCACTGTTCATTCAGTGACCATCACGGCTGGTGGCGTCTTGTAGAGCAGCAACAAACTCCACTGCTTGGTCAGTGACCATCACGGCTGGTGGCGTCTTGTAGAGCAGCAACAAACTCCACTGTTCGGTCAGTGACCATCACGGCTGGTGGCGTCTTGTAGAGCAGCAACAAACTCCACTGTTCGGTCAGTGACCATCACGGCTGGTGGCGTCTTGTAGAGCAGCAACAAACTCTCCCCCCTCCCCTGCTCGGTCAGTGACCATCATGGCTGGTGGCTTCTTGTAGAGCAGCAACAAACTTTCTCCACTCTGCTCTGTTGGTGACCACCTTTCGTGCGGTGCTCCAAATCTAGTTAAGGCTTTTCATCTCAGTCTCCACAGTTCTCCGCCTCATTGCCTTTTGTCAGCCTCTCTGTTGCCTTCCTTCTGGAGTTCATAGCATTGCAGTTCTTGTGGTGGCGTCGGGGTCTGTTCTCAGGACAAGGCCAACCCCATTCCAGCATCAACCTGGTATAATGGTGCACATGCCTCTTTTTTGAAGCAGTAGATACAAGTTTGAGAACCGTCGCATTACAGCTACGAGTTCACAAAGATTATAACTCCGAGTACCGAGTGACCTTAACATCTAATGATAAATGCGGTAAAGTAAAGCTGATATATATTTTGTGCTGTTGAAGCGTAACCTAAGCATCTTCAGCCGGATTATTTGTTACAACGCAGTACAACTAAGGTCGATGGAAATAGCATGAAGAAATAAGAAACTTTATACAGATCATTACAACAGGGGGTGTTCTGATCATCAGAAGTTTATTCTGCCTCCTCGTCAGGCATAAGTTTCAGTTTTTTGGCATTCTTTACATTTTGCGGGTGACGGGCCTACTTGGGTCATGACTTGTAAGTGTCATCCATTGAATTTTGTAGTTCTTGTTTCTCAAATACCATGCTAGGTGGGTTTGGCGATCAGGTCTTTCCACAACTTTATGTCTCCAGCATTGTTCATCAGTTCAGTTGTCGACTTTCCAGGCCGTGATGCCAACTTGTTTAAAGCTTCTCTCTTCTTTGTCCTCAATCTCATTTTTCCTTCAGTCTTTCATATTGTCACAACGAGCCTCCTCATTTCCTCTTCTCAAAACATACTTCCTTCTCATGTGAGTAAAAGTCTTCCTCTGTACACTGGCTTCTTAAAGTACATACACTTTAACTCTCTTTATATCTCTCCAATGTATTATTAAGTTTTTTCTTAAAACCACACCTCTGTGACCTCTCGAGCTTTTCCTTCACATATTTTATAGTTAGATGTACTTAAACACAGCCTTTTGCGAGTGCTGTTACTGAGTTTTTCTCTTCTTTTCTTTCTTTCTGTCTTACTGGCTTTCTTGTTTGTATTCATTTCTGTTTCGTTTTAACCATTCTTTCTCCCTTTTCGTAAGAGTTAAAAATCTGATTGGCCGAAGCAGTAAATAAACATGGTTATATGTGCTGGAATTAAGGGGATACCATTACACATTCCTTATATTGTTACTGTTTATTTACTTTTGAATTCCGCAATTTTTATGCTCCTTTAAACGTAGGAGATTTGACAGGGTTTTCCCGTGTTTATTTCATAAATTAACCTAGTTAGTGCCTCGATAATATTACTTACCTGAATATACTTTGTACTTGGTGACTCGCGGGCATGGCTGTTGCTTCAAGTGTATTTTTGTTTGATGAAAGGCGTGTGTGTGTTCGTGAGTGTGTGCTCGGTTGTTATATGTGCGCATGTACTGTGTGACTGTGTCCAAGTGTGAGTATGTGTGTGTACGTGAATATGCATACGTATTTTTTGCGTGTATGAGTGTTATGTACATGTGTGCGCCTGCTAGTTGTTTATATGTGCATTATCTATCTATCTATCTATCTATCTATCTATCTATCTATCTATCTATCTATCTATCTATCTATCTATCTATCTATCTATCTATCTATCTATCTATCTATCTATCTATCTATCTATCTATCTATCTATCTATCTATCTATCTATCTATCTATCTATCTATCTATCTATCTGCCTGCATGTCTGTCTGTCTGTTTATTTGCCTGCCTGCCTGTCTATCTATTGGTCTATCTCCTCCACACTGCGTACAGCTGAAGGTGTTTTCCCCTTTAAACCGTTCGTGATGGCTCACCCCTTGCAGATTCGTGTTAATCTCCGTAGGTAATCTAATTAGTCTAATTTTGTAATTCTGTTTGGTAACTTCAGTAACGGTCCAATCACCTGTTTGTCTTAAAACTCGATTACAGGAATCCAGAGAGAGGCATGGCGCTCTCTAGCATACCTCTACACCCCAGGGGAGAAGAGGAAAGACTTAGAAGAAGAAGACGTCAGCGGTAATTCATAGTGTGGTGTGCACGGCTTGTGAAAGTGTGCAGCTGCTAAATCCTAGATATAGCCAGGGGTGGTATAATAAAGCATCGGTTTATAGTACTGCATCAGACACTAAATCTTCCTGCTTTGTCCATTGATTGTCTTGTTATTGAGCAGATGGGATTGCGTTAAAGACACTATACGCAGTCCTTGAATATAACATTGCAGGGTGGGCAACTTGCAGCTTATTCAAACTTCGATAAAATCAACATACAAAATCAAGCAATGAGAATCAAAACGGGAAGCATGAAGTCAACACATATAAAAGAACGCGAAAAATTTACATACCCCCAGCCAATGGAGCATACAAGAGATAGCAGGGCCCAACAACAAGTTGAAAAATTAAAGAGACTTACAGACCATCCAATGTGCCATAGAATAAATGCTCTTGGAAGGGTAAGACTCAAGGGAAGCAACTTTGTAGCATCAACCACAACAAAGATGAGAGCAGTTCTCATAAATGCGGTTTCAACAATTCAACCCATCTACACAGCACACAAGCTTCCTGTTTGGAAGCAACATCGTTTTCCTGAAATGATAGAAAACATTCCTGGAATTGAAAGAAAAAAGAGCCAGACTGCAACAGACAGTAAAGCCTTAACGACAAAATACATAGAGAAACATTACCCACGCAACACCTGGACCCATGCATACACAGATGGATCAGCAACAGAAGGTGGAGGGGTAGGGGACTTCTGCGCTTAACCAATGGTACACAAAAAATACGTCAGTGGCAACAGAACAGTTCTCAAGGAACTTCAGAGCAGAGGCAGAGGCCTTAAAAACTGAAGCAGAGGTTATAAAGGTAGAAGAAAGCATCGAGAGACAATTTCTCCACAGACGCCACTGTCAGTAGTTGCAACACTGATGAACCAAAATAATGCAGACCTAGATGACCTAAGAGTAGTGTTCCAAAAACTATGTCAACGATTCACAAAGGTTGTGATACAATGGATCCCGTCTCATTGTAGCATCCCCGGCACTGAAGAGGCTGACAGATTGACAAAGGTGAAAACTACCTCAACCTGATACAAGCATAAGTTTCGAAGAGGCTAAGAGTTTTATCAGAACCAAATACAGAAACAAATGGGATGCAGAACATCTAGGACACTCACAAAATGATGCTTACTACCAGCTCAGCAGAACAGAACAAGTGATAATCTTCAGGCTCCGCATGGGCCACCGCAGACTGGGATATCGTCTATTCAACAAGCTAAAGATAGGAACTACCGATAGGTGTAATTGTGGTATAGATAAAATGACAGCTGAACATTTGCTTCAACGATGCCCAACACATGAACAACAGAGAAAGCCCATATGGACGTCACCAGTACCATTCCTGGAAAAAACTCTATGGAAATACCAATAGCCTCATACTGGCAACTGCTGTCTTTGACAACATTCTAGCAGACGTCTTGTTAGTGTTATTGTTGATTAGAATCGACATGACTACACTCAAATGTCAAATTTTAACCATTGTAAGATGTCTAACGTATACCCAGCTGATCACTGTAGGAGTGTTTTTTGTTGTGTCGCCTTTTTGTGTGTAAGAATTGGGAGGAGAATGGAACACCATGAAATAAGCTTCATTAGCCTCTACTTATCCACCTTCTTGGGAGCGTCTACTCTATTCAACCCAATCTTCGGTTATAATTAAGGTATTCATTGTAATTTTTATTTTCCATTTGGTGAGATATTTACATCATGATTTTATTTTCAAAATGTAAAACACAGTATAATATATTAATAGCGCTTGTGTGTGTGTGTGTGTGTGTGTGTGTGTGTGTGTGTGTGTGTGTGTGTGTGTGTGTGTGTGTGTGTGTGTGTGTGTGTGTGTGTGGAGAAGGGGGAAGGGAGTGGTTGCCTCTATATATTAATTGTATTTAAAGTTTCTAAGTGTTTATGCTTTCGTAAATCTGTTGTTTATTTATTAATTAATTTATTTTGTTAGCATAATTATTTGTAGTGGACTTTGCTTGTAATGTTTGAATTCATTATTTCTTTTGGTTCATAATTTTCTTCTAATTACTCTTTATAATGTTCAAGAGATTTGTTTAGTTTGTTGTTGCATATAATCACTACTAACTTCTTAGATGTGTGTTTCGTTAATCTATTTAATTATACAATTTTTATCAACGGGTCTTGTCAATTTTTTACCGGGACTCGACTGGTCAAAAGTTTTAAAAATTCTCGGAAATTTCAATCCTGGAATTCCTGAAACAGAAATCCTAGTAGCATTTATGTATTCCTTCTCGTCTTTGACAACGCTTAACTTGTCTTTAACTAGTCATGTCGGCTCAGGATTTAAATTATTTATCAGTTTTCTCAGCATTAAATGTCTTCTTCATCCTCATCATCATCATAATAATCATCCTCATCCCCATTCTCATCAGCATCATAATCAGCATCATCCTCATCATCATAATCAGCATCCTCCTCCTCCTCATCATCATAATCATAGTCATCTTCATCCTCAGCATCATCATTATCATCATTATCATCATCATCATAATAATCATCTTCATCACCATGATCAGCACCACCACCATCATCATCACTATAACCATCTTCATCACCATCAATATCATCATCACCATTATCATCATCACCATCATCATCATCACCATCATCACCATCATCATCACCATCACCATCATCCCCATCACCATTACCATCATCACCCCCATCATCATCACCATCATCATCACTATCAGCATCATAATCATCATCAACATCACCCTCATTATCAACATCACCATCTTCATCACCATCACTATCGGCATCACTATCATCATCCCCATCACAATCAATATCACCATCACCAACATCATCGCCATTGTCATCACCATTATCATCATCATCATTATCATCTTCCTTATCACTATCACCATCATAATTTCTATCAATTTCATTACCATCATCATCTCCATCATTACCATCATCATCATTACCATCATCATCACCATCACAATCATCATCACTATCATCATCACCATCACTGTTATCATCATCATCATCATCATCATCATCATCATCATCATCATCATCATCATCATCATCATCATCATCATCATCATCATCATCATCATCATCATCATCATCATCATCATCATCATCAGTATCATCACCAAAATCACTATTATCATCATCATTTTAACCATCATCATCACCATCATCATCATCATCACCATCATAATTACCATCATCATCACCGTCACTATCACCTTTATCATCATCATGATTACCATCATCATAACCATCATCATCTTCATTACTATCACCATGACTATCACACTCACCATCATCATCGCCATCATCACCAACACCATCATCATCAATATCATTATCATCACCATCATCATTACCCTCATAATCACTATCACCATTATCATCGCAATCATTATCACCGTCATCATCATCGCCTTCATCATTATCATCACCATCACCGTCACCGTCAAAACCACTATCACCATCACCATTACCATCACCATCTTCATCACCATCACTATCACCTTAACAATCATCATCACTAACTTCATCTCCATCACCAACATCATCATCACCATTATCATCAAAATCACCGTCATCATTACCATCATCATCATCATCACTGTCATCATTACACCATTACCATCACTGTGACAGAAGTATGTAAATATATTACATGATATCTACACGTTTTGCTTCCACCTGTTTTCCACCTTTTCTTGCTTATTAGTTTTGTTAATGCAGAACCTTTGTCCTTGATATCTGTCTCACTCATAATTTTGCCACGCCTTATTTCTTTCTGTCTCTACCGTCTTATAGGCACTAGGAACGTTTACAATCAGACCGTTGTAATAGTTACATGTAGACGGAACGTGTAGAGAGGGGACGGGGTGATAGATTTGTAGAGAACCAAGGGCGACTATTCAAAAGGTCGTACTTTTGGCAAAGGGGGAGATAAGCTAATGAAGTTAAGATATATTTTCGGTAGACATTGGTCAGGGGGAATTAACCTGAGAAAAAAGGGAAGATAATCACAGTTACCTCCCCCTACCTTCGTTCGTTTGTTAACGTAAGTAGATACGGTGAGAGTCGCCTGATCAAAAGACCGTTCGCTCGTTGCCAGAGTCTGCAAGCGGTAAAAGGTGGCAATTTTAGCTTTGATTCGCAGATCAACCGGAGAAATCTCCGAAATCTGAGCGAAGGCATCAAAACTAGCAAGTGCTAGTGAATTTCTAGCAAGTTAAGATATATACCGCGTCCTTTAAAATCCATTATTCAGTACCCACAGGATTTTTAAGAACCAACTAGCTTCGATTGCTAGACCATTGTTAAAGTGGATTTCTTAGTATTTTCGATTGGAGAAGTTCTAAATTTCTGTGTTTGCGGTAAATATTATACTAGAAGTTTGAGGGATTTAATTGTTAAGTCCATCATTATATTTCACTAAGATTTTTCTGTATAGAGTGATTCACTGGTTAAGGTCCGTCAATTATATTTCACTAGGATTTTGTTGTGTGTTAATTGACTAGTAGAATTAAACTAATCTATAGCAAAATTGTTCCGGCTGTAGCGTTAATCTAACTAACTGATATTAACCAGTAAGAGATATTTTAATCGACTAGTAAATGCACTATTCATTATGAGTACTGACGAAATATATATTTATTTATAATTCACGATGATTAATTTTGTAAATGACTAGAATTTATTTCACGGGGTTTCTAAACGATAAGATAAGCTCTAAGTTTGTAGTTCTAATTTAAGTTAAATAACCGACGTGGATAATAATATTGTATTTTACACGGGTTAGGATAGGTTCGAGAATACTATATTGTGGTTAAGTATTTTTGTATGTTTTCTTCCTATATCTAGTACTGGGTCAAACCCAAAATCTACCAGCGGTCTAATCTGAGAATAACGGACCTAAGTCCAACAATACAGAAAGAACATTCTTATATAACTACCGGGTTTTCAAGGTGAACCTGTCTGGCCTTTTGTTTACACGCAGAAAGAGACAGAGTACCAACCTAAAGAATATTAAGAGTAAATTGTAAATGGACCTATAGCTTTTCAGATTTCTTGTTCTCAATTTTCATATACATTCAGCCCGTTGTGGCGACACAATCAAACATTGACATTTCCCGACTATCGACCATTTGTGGTGTGACAAGGAATTTTTATACTGAGAGAAGTTACATACCTGACATTCCTTTATGTATTGGAATCTCAAGCTACTGACACTGTGAGCACTGTTAAGTTTTACCTGGACTAATTAATGTGACATAAACTGAAATCCAACTAACAGTAACGAAATGAACGTTCCCCGAAGAAGAGGATTTAAACAGTCTTTGAGGAGCTGGGTTTTATTTCGCTAAAATAACACTGGATTTGCTGTGTAAACCATGAAACTATGTTCCAGACGTTGTTAATCAACAATTAGGTAAGAACGAATGAACGTGGCCACGGTCGTATGAGAAGAGAGAAAGGAGAAATGAATAAGTCTCATACTATATAATCCATGTACTCACTTTGTTGTGCCTTTCTTAGGTTTTTATTTTACTAATAATGTTCATTTCAGAATATATTAACTTAGAACCTCTGTTCTTTACAGTAGAGGCAAATTCTAGACCATAGCGCAAATCTCTTTGACCTTTTGGGGTTTAATAACTTCTTCTAACGGGATCTTGTCTCAACATAGGGAGGGGAGATTACACTTAAAAGTCTATTTCTTTACTAATTCTGTAACCTATGATTTGTATATTCTGATATTTTTTTATAATAACTGATGTGAAGTTTCTTTATGGTAAATAAAAGTATCATAAAACTTAATTACTTGTGTCGGTCAGCTAGTCCCAATACTCATACTCCATTACTATAGTTTTCACGTTAGTGGGTCTAATTGTCGTCACTTATCTGTGTGTGTGTATGTGAGTGGTGGATATATATATATATATATATATACATATATACATATATATATATATATATATATATATATATATATATATATATATATATATATATATATATATATATATATATATATATATATTAATATAGAAAGGGAACTGTCTGAACAACAACTTTTAGTCGTAACCGATAGGCTGGACTAAAGTAGCTTCTCAAATCCAGGGACAGACTCTACCCTTCACCAACTGACTAGTGAAAATATATCTGTTTACCTTATCTCGCACTGAGTCATCACTTTTGTCAGTTCTATTCAGACGGGACCTAACATTGTTCTTAATCACCTATCGGAAATTTACGACAATCACTATAACAATCACAATTCATCACAATCATCATTATCATCATCATCGTTATCACCATTATCATCACCATCATCATCGTTATCACCATTATCATCACCATCACCATTATCATTACCATCACCACCATCATCACCATTATTACCATCACCACCATCATCATCACCATCACCGTCATCATTGTCACCATCATCATTATTATCACCATCACCATCAATATCACCATCACTATCACCATCATCATTAAAATTATCATCACTATCATCATTACCATCACCATCATCATCACCATCACCGTCATCATCACCATCACCACCATCATCATCACCATCATCACTATCACCATCGTCATCACCATCATCATCACAATAACCACCACCCTCACCATCATTATCATCATCACAATCATCATAACCATCATCATCATCATCATGATCAGGTCAAGGCGATATTTATGCTGTTGTGTAATTTACAGTTGTAAAATATCAGTGTTTCACAGGGAGCTGTATTTGTGTTGTGTTTGAAAGTTTGTGAGAGTCTGACAGGATGCAAGATGTTATCTCATTGGCTGGTTTGATTGTTGTGACTAAGTCACGAGTATGTACTCACGGGGCAGGAATAGTGTCAGTGATTATCTGAGTGAAACTCGGGTGAATGTGGCTGCCTAAAATGTGATGACTTTGAGAAATCAGTTGGTCGCTAGTTTTGAAGCGTAAAGGTCAAAGGTTTAGATTGTAGGAGTTTTACGCCTCCGGTGTACTACTTGGGAAGAAAGAATATTCATGTTCAGACCTGGAAATAACGTCGGGTAAAAGAAGTGTAGTTCCAAGCGAGTATTCTTACAATGGATGTAGAATGCACAGATCATTCAGATGTAAAATTGTACTAAAGTGGTCGCAGACCGGAAACAGTTCGGTGTTCAGTAAAGTATACACAATGCCGTGTGGTCTTCTAGAACCACTTTTGTCTCGTGTCATTTGGCAGGCTCGCATTTTGTTTGAATCCATACCAGTTTATCAACAGGTATTGTTACCAGTGTTACCACTCTGAATTTTTGGTAAAGACCTAGATTTGCACTGTATCGTGAAACGTGTATTTTATGACTGGTTGGTTAACAAGACGTTTCTTCAGCTGAACATTTGACCTTCTGCACGTTTCTTGCTTGCGGAAATTAATACAAGCTGTTGTGTTTTACTTCCAGAGGAATATAAGTATATAAACCAATAAAACGGTATTGAATCAGTTCTACAAATTAACGGTTCACATGAAACAAGGGACGTTTCGGGTTTTACCCTTCGTCAGCCACAGTTACAAACAGGTGACAAGGACAAGAATTACATATTTTATCTCGTATTACTTCCAGAGACCTGTTTTGCTTATTATATCAGCTGTGTGGCTCGTGCAGTGAGCCGGAATTTTTGTGTCGAGCAAGTTAGAGAATGTTTTGAGACAGCTACGTGTCGTGACCGACAACTAGCCCGTGACGACTAGCATTGGCCTATACGTGTGCTACTTTCAATGAGCTGTACAAACATTGCTCTTAAAGTGTTACACAAGTGGGGACATTGAATATGGATAAAGGGAGAGATACTGATAACGATTAATGATCGCCTGTTACAGATTGACACTGCAATAGATGAATCAACAAAGCTAAGATTGCTGGAATTAGGCATCTACTAAAGTAAGGCTAGCAGAGATGGACATATGAGAAGATGCATCCGCCGTGAAAACAACCAGTTCGCACCAAGAACAGTTAGCATTCATACCCTTCGACATATGCCGAGGAAGACTAGGCAGCTATTGGTTTGCCCGAAGTCGACTGATGTCGATTATGTTCAACAATAACAATAAATATGGACTAGTTTGTTTACGTCTGTGAAGCGCTCTAAAGAACAGTGTTGCCAACCAGAGCGTTGTCGTTCAAGCGGACAATGTATACAGTTAGATTTATGAAATTTTTCATTTGTGGACTGCCGTTTGTAAAGTTTCCATCTTATTGTTGACTGTATGGAAAACCTTTAATCTGTTACATAAACATTCTTTTCGATGGACAATAATTTATTTACAGCTGTGTACCAAACTGTTGTGACTGGACATTTATTAGGATACAGATGTGTGCTAGCCTACGCTGCCTGCGTAGTTTTCTTTCTTTATCTGGTTAACATAATTTCTGCATCTGGTGATACACTTTCTTCAGCGGCACAGACAATCAGCAGTACATCGCATTAAGGTAAGTCCCTCTATGGTGTTTGTCAATGTATTTCTTGTTCCCAGCACGTTGTTGGCATTCCTTATAATCTTCCATTCTGTTGCAACGTGTGTGATCGTTTGTTGCATCAATGTACTTAAAGTATTAAGCACCCGGGGCATATCGTTCCTTTGCCATCCTTTGCCCTCTTTTTCCCCATAAAACACACAGAAAAAAAGTAATATGTTTGCAAGTAGATTTTTTAACAGTACAATATTGTCATTGTAGTATCCGATGGTACGCCCTATTAGCTGTCATCCGGGGCTGGTCGCCCCTCAATACACCACCGTTCCTCTCGAAAGCTTAACAAAGATCGACTCTACAGCCGTTTAAGTTGGAGATGTGACTTCGAGATGAACCAGTAACAATACAAATAACTAACCAGACTTAAAACACTACATGTATTACTCCTGTGAACGGTGACTTGAGATTTGTTAAAGGAAAGTGAGTGCGGAATAAATGGTTTGAGAAAGTTGAGTGGAGTTGGTAAAAGACTATTCGTCTTTGTTAAAGGGAAGTGATATGAGCAGAGGAGTGTTTTGGGGGAAGGGAGGAAACTCCGTGGATCCCTTTTGGGAAATGTAGTGGGTGTTTTAGGGTTAAGCATATCATGTGAGTTCAAAATTATGGTGGGACAAATGTGCATATAATGTTTTAGTAATAAGATCAAAGAAGGTTGTATTGGGTTGTGAGTGTACTCAGCAAAAGGGGATAATTTAAAATTACGTCCCTTGTAAGTTTTGGTGAGCGAGCAAGACAAAAATACGCACGAGAAAAGTTTCGTAGGTGAACACATTTTAGGAAAGAACGAGAAAAATGTTAAATCAGGGGATTGATCAGTCTGATTTTGAACGCGCTCAGCGTAGGTTAGCAAGTATGCTAGAATATTAAGATTTGTGCAGTGGCGAGTGATGTTTTGATGGTTCATATTTTGTGGCGAACAAGCCACTGGAAGTGGTTGGTTGCTGTGGTTACAGACTGGTATCAAATTGTTTTGCCGAACCTACAAGATGCTCAAAGGCCGATTTTAAAATAGTGATAGATGAAGGCAAGAAAGACGATGTCGCCATTTGCAAGATTTATGTTAACAAGTCATCAAGATTTTACAACAGAACAGTATGTTGAAACAGATGAAGAGAAGATAGACAGTAGCTAAGGTCAGAGCGGGGAACAATGACTATTGATATAAATAAACAGTCCTGGTAGTTAGACCAGTTTTCTATAGTAATATACCTCAAACTAGTTCCACCAGACCTACGTGCCTCATCATGAGTTGCAAACAAAACCAGAGGAACATAAATTCTTATACGAGCTAGTAAAGCTGCGTCATACTATAAGTAAAAGGAATTAATAGACAGAGAGGAGACTTATCTCAAAGGTTGCTAAATGAGCATTTGTTTTGTATATTGTGAAAGAAGACCCGCCTCGATGGAAGGTTGGGCATGAGTCAATTCTTCGACGGATTTTGTTTTGGATGACTAACTGTAAATAAACACCATTTTGTTGTTCACCGCTAGTTGAGTGCAGTGCTTTACGATAGATGTTCTCCATCCATTATCTGTATTATCGTGTGATGTACTATCATCTAGAGTTATAGTACTGTAACATCATCAACACATAGCTGCCTACTGTTGGGTAGTGAGACGAGTCCACGCTATACGACAAGCACTATCAACACAAACATCATCCACACTTTCACGGCCACACTCCGCTGCATTTGTACCGTGCTAACATTTAGCGTAAGCATGCCCATGTACGGAACAATTAGAATAGTCTCACGTGGACACACCCTATGATTCACCAAGTTAATGTAAATACTACCGATTGCATGGGGGATGGCAGATTCAACATGTAAAACTCATTGCTACAGAAAACATCACTGCGAGAGCATATGAATGCTATTATGCAGACTTTTTTACATGGAGACCAGCGACAGTGGTGCACCATAAGGATCGATTAAGGAACAGAAGAAGAAGAAATACCAGCTTTCTATGTTGTGTTTTGTGTTGTCATCACGTTTGACGTTTTACCGGTCATGTTTCATCATCATGTTTTATGTTGTCATCACGTTTGACGTTTTACCGGTCATGTTTCATCATCATCATGTTTTGTGTTGTCATCACGTTTTGCTTTATACCGGTCATGTTTTATCATCATCATCATCATCATCATCGTAACTATGCTTCTTCTTCCTCTTCTTGGATCCTTAACCCCTGACTGACAAAGCAGTCAGTAGGCATCACGCCTAGTGACGTCTTGTAGGGTAGCAAAAAACTGTCCATATTTTGCTCCGTCAGTGGCCATCCTTCGTGCTGTGCCTCAACTCCTGTTCATACTTTGCATCTCAGCCTCCACTGTTCTCCGCCAGGTTGTCAATAACTATGCTTGGAGAAAACATATTTTCCAGTAGGGGAATTTACAATGTAATTCCAACCAGATAGGGCTCATTCGTCTGCGCGCGATTAGTGCAACATTTGTCTCTTTTTTTTTTTTGGACTGGGATACCCAACCTGTGATACTAGTACACGCATGCGTTACGACAAGCGTGTCAAGGGGGAATGGAGATTATTCGGCAAATAACTATATTATCGTATTAATATATTCCAAAAGTGGCTCTTAGAGAAAAAAGTTGTGGATTAGGGAGATAAATAAATAAGTAAATAAATAAATAAATAAAGATAAGTTATTAACAGGCACTTGTTGGACATAAAGGAGGACATTAGACAATAGAAAATAAATGTAAGTGGTTGGCTTACCGGGTATCGCCTTGTGAAAGTAAATCATGAAAGGACCACAGCCAGTTTTGCACTCCAAATCATTAAGGCGTCGTCCATATATGACGTTCCACAGTGAGGGGGGAGCGGGTCCTAAATTTTGTAACGAAGTGTGGGACCTCAAGACGCAGCAATAGAGACCGCAGTCAGCGACTCATAGCTTGACTGCCTGCGTCAGGACCAGCGAACCAGAGCTGGTCAAGACCGCACTCCACCTCCACGTGGTGGTCTGCAGCTGTGCAGGCTGGCTGAGCGAGTGTGGATCGAAATGGGAAGGCAAACCCGGTCCTAAAAAATGCCGTGCAGAAGTCGGATGTGTCGACCGAAAGGTGCAGATATCACAGCTACGTTGTAAACAGACACAACGCAACCACCGTCCTTTTCAGGGCGAACGAAGAAGAAGAAGAAGAAGTAACGAAGTGTGACGAACTATGACGGTAGGGGAGGGGTTTTGAAAAAATGAGACGTCACACAAACAAATAGGAGTGAGGCTCACATAAAGGATGCCGGAACAAAATATATTTTCTAACCTAAATCCTCACAGCTTACTTTTATATACACAAAAGTTAACAACTCCATCGTGGAAGACTTATATTAGTATTATAATCTCAGCTGAAATATTGGATAATTATTATAATCTTTAACTCCTATAAATTGGTTTTAATTAGACATAAAAAAAATACAATGTAATAAACACCTTTTCACTTAACGATGTAGATCTGGCAGAAAATTGATTTCTAGTTTGTTCAATGAAATATCATTTTACTTTGCTGTGGGATAATGACAACAAAGAGAAATAATTCATTGATAACCACTTTATTGGGGTTTTTTTTGTAACATTTGAGTGGATGTTCTCTCAAGTTTAACATGATTCTATGAAGCTCTAAGGCTGGCTGCAGACGAGCGTTTTCTTGCTGCGCGTATCTCGCGCGTGGAAAATGAAACAGTAGGGATTTAGAGAAAGCAGACAGACGAGCGAGGTTTTTCCCGCTGCTTAGAAAAAAACGCAACTGGTTCCATTTTCTTCGCGTATCGCAGGCGTTTTTGGCTAACCTTGAACTTTATCACGTGGCCAAGTATGTTAGCGACGAACTTGCGTTGTACACTGTCGTGGCATTTCTATTCTGAATTTGGATTTGTCAAGAACATTTGCGTAAAAATGAGTTATTTGGAATCCGTTACTTACTTTAGGCGGATCGTGATTACGCAGTAACATTAGTGGTGCTCGAGTTTTTAACATTTAATTGTGTGATGGGGTTCCGTTTGGTTCCATTCGTCTTCTTCTTCTTTTTCTTCTTCTGCTTGTCATGGAATATCCTAATCCACATATATAAATTATTAGGTAAATATAAAGCCTAACAAATAAAATTAATAAAGAGAAGAGCAATGGGAAAATGACAGTGCTGTCACAAAGAATGTACTCGAAATCCCCCTTGTTTTCTGCTTCGTCTGCAAATTGTAACGCTTTCACGTTGATAGTAAAGCTTACTGTATTATTACCCGCCTTCTTCAATGAAACGTGTGCTGTATTTCTTGGAAAAGCATTGAGACGTACTGCGTAATGACCTAAATTAACCCTAACATTAATTATACTGCGTTACCAAAACGAACGAACAGATGGACTAAAGGGATAAAAAGAGAAGGGAGAGGCAGAAAGCCGAACACTAAACCCGCTTCGCGCGATACACAATTACTACCATCACGCGTGTAAGTCTACATGCACTAATTTTTTTCAGACGGACAGTGATAAAATACACTACCCTTTCCCAGAGTTAGGTTTATAAATCATAACAGACTCTTATTAGAAAAGACAACATTATATGGGTTTACGTTTGAACACATAACAGTACCCAGACAGCACATCTTCTAAACAGGAGATAGAAGAAATTGCATATTTTGAACGCAGCCACGTAGCTCCTTTAAATTAGTATTTTTGGGTTCCTTAGGGTTTGCTGACAAATAATATGTAAAACGTTACGCAAATAGTCCAGGAATTAATAAATTATACCCAAAATAAAATATTGGGGGTGCCTGACAGCATAAAATCATTTCTGCTCATAAAATTTTTTTTATAACGTGTTTGAAAAAACCTTACGTTACATAAATAGCCTACCATGTAAACTCCAAATTGATTGGAGCGCAACAAATGAAAGCCTAACCACGATTGGTCGGGTTATAAATACTATCTTGGTTGTTAGGGGAGACGGGAAAAGATAACATTTTTTCAAACACTTGTCGAAACGTGGCTCATTGGCCAGTCTCGCTGATATACACACTTGGGAGCGTTAGTTCGAGACCACTAATTCAAATAAGCTTGATAAAGCGACAGTACGTTGAAGCCAGCTCACATTTTTGCTAAAATAAAAGCCTGGAACATAGGCAGAACGGAATTTGTGCCAGTTTGTGCCAGAATTCATTGCTAATCAACGTATCTGTGTTTATTTCCATGAAATTGTGGGACAGTGGTCTTGATGGTAGTGAGCAGCATCTGGTCAGAGATTTGCTGAATCCAGAGTCGGACAGCATACTCCTTGGTCTTTTTAGCTATCAGTGAGGTGTCTCCTGAGCCCAGAGGAGAATTCGAGCAGAGGAGTCCTTTCCTGCCGCCATCACGCCAGATAAGCGAATTGGCCAGCTGAGCTCAACATTATGTCCCCTCATCTTGAAATAACTTTATAAAAATACTATTCAGAGGGGAATTTACTTGTCTTAAAATCAGGAACTGTGAACATCTCCAATACTGGTCCCTAAAGACAAACTATTGAAGTCATGATGACAAATACCAACAGAGCTTGAACAAAACAAAACCAGTATTACCTCATTTTACTACTACACAACTGACACACATAGAACATTGGTAATAATATATGTCACTACAATATTCATATTAAATACATTCTGTACATAACTTGTAATTTAAATTGATTGTGATTCCTGGTTCCCTTGTAGTTGAATCAGGACACATATTCATTCATGCCAGTAATGAATACATATTGTTATTTGAAACGTTACTAGTGACTTCTTTAAGCTATTCTCATAGAGTGTTATATGTATGTGAGTGTCACAGTGTTGTTAAGAGTAGTGGATTAAATTAAATTGTTTATCTGTCTGTTGTTGTGACTTACACTTCACCATACTCATACCCTAGACACATAACGTAGCATCACACTATTCCAGAATAATTCTGACTGAGATAAAGAGATATGTGGTAGCAAGTAAGGTTATCTATAATACACTACTTTTAATAGATATAGATACCTTCACAGCTGATCTCAGTCAGTACACTAAGTCCCCTATAAATATTTATAACATCCCACTTCACCACATATATTGGGGTCTCGCTCTTGGGATTTTGAATCTTTCCCTATTAAAAATATTGGGGGTAATTCACTTCAGGGAATATAAGAATTAAAAGGTATCCTTGGGTGGAATTAAATAAGGTTGAGCTCACGGTGCCTGTGTTGTCCATTAGAGATTGAATTGTTGGTTAGACATTGTATAAATTTACATAATAGACAATGGCGGACCTGGCCAAATTTCGATCTGCTGCGGTTCAGACTGCAAAAGAGTTAGGATTAGATGGGCAAGTTATGGTTGCCTATGTCACAACGGAATGTGACAAATTTATTGAACGCGAAGAAAGAAGGTTTGAAGCCGAAAGAAAGTTAGAGGCTGACAGGGAAATTAAGAAGTTACAATTTGAAGCTGAGGCTGAGACTAAGAGGTTGCAAGCTGAGGCTGAGACTAAGAGGTTGCAAGCTGAGGCTGAGACTAAGAGGTTGCAGATTGAGGCTGACAAAGAGGCTAAGAAATTGGAAGCAGAAGAGAAGAAATTAGCTGCAGAAAGGGAAGCCGAGGAAAGAAGACAGGCTGCAGAAAGGGAAGAGAGGAAATTAGCTGCAGAAAGGGAAGCAGAAGATAAAAGATTACAAAGGGAACATGAGTTACGACTAAGGGAGTTTGAGTTTCAAGGCCATGCTCCTGAAAATGGTGCCAGTCCCTTTGCCTCTGATGCTACGGTTACTCAGGAGCCTCAATCTCAGCTATGAATTTTCATTTAGATCATTTTGTTGAGAAAGACGATGATATTGAGAGCTATATAAATAGGTACGAACTATTAGCTACCACGTATGGGTTGGAGAGAGAAAGGTGGAGCTTAAAGTTATCTCAGGGACTTCGTGGGGCAGCTTATGAAGTTTTTGCAAAAATGAGCAGAGGTGATCAGGAAAATTATGACATGCTAAAGCAGGCTCTTTTGTTAAGGTATGAAAAGAATGCAGAGTTTTACAGGAAAAAATTTAGGAATGCTAAACTACTGTCAGGTGAAACCTATCACCAGTTCTCTGCACGAATAGAGACATACTTGGAGAAATGGACTTCTCTGGGGAAAACCCAAGATCTTAAGGAAATGGTCCTTATAGAGCAATTAAGAGAGTCCATGGCTCCAGACCTGAGAAAGTTTCTCATGGAACAAGGTGCAGAGAGGCTGGGTGAGTTGCTAAATGTTGCTGAAAGGTATCAAGCAGCTCAAGCAGAGGTAACAGGTAATAAAAAGAAACAGGTGGACAACTTTAGGGCACCACAGAATTTTAATAAATTTGATCCTAAGGATCAAAATAAAGGTAAGCACCAATTTGATAGGCCACGGTATGACAATAAAAATAAATTCCCACAATTCGATGAAAGGAAATATGATGAAAGAAAATCTTTCAACCAAGGAAAAAGGTGGTGTAAAAATTGTAAGATGAACAATCATGACACTGACCATTGCAGAAGGAAACCTGTGTATATGGCAACCCTTCAGGTCAGGTCGACCTCAAGACAGGAGGAGGATATTATGTTGGATACCACTCCAGAAGAGATGAGGAAGGCACAGGCTGGAGATAAAACACTCAAGCCTTGTTTCAGAAAATTGTCAACTTGTCATACAACTCCAGGCAAGGGAGATTTTTACATGAAAAACAAGTTGATGTATAGGAAGGCCGGAACTAGATCCCATGGTCACGGACAGCTGGTTCTTCCAAAAAGATATAGGGCAGACTTAATAAGGAGCCTACATGTGAAACCAGATGGGGACCATGAGAAGATAGGTACCATCATTCAAAAGGTGGCTCACAATTATTATTGGCCCAAAGCAAGATGGGACATTGAGAATTTTGTAGAAAGGTGTAGTATAGCACATGAGGGAACACCCACAAGTGGGAACATGGATCAGGACCTGGACACGCCATGGGGCAAAATCAGGCCTGACAATAAAAGGAAAAATAAATTTGATAAAGTGGACCAAATGGAATGGGAAGCCCCTTTTCACGGACAAGCTTCACTTAACTGTTTTACAATGGCCACTATGCGGAGAGTGCAAAAGGATGTCTTACCCCAGGATAAGCCGACAATCCCTCAATCGGACTTAAACAAACTGGAGGAAGAAGATGTAGAGAGGAAATCTCTCATCAAGAATTTTAAGAGGGGAGACAGCCCCAAGAAAAAAATTGGTAGCGGTCGTTTTGTGAATGATAATTCTGGGAGGAAAAATCATCACTATAAAGCTTCAAGTGGAAGAGACCATACCGGTGCATGGACAAATAGGTCCACACAATTAAAGGTCCATATGTAGCTTTGTTAAGAACGTGGACTGATGAAAAGGCAGAGGAAAACATTACATCTTCATACCAATATGTGAATGAGCTGACCACTCGGTTAAAAACTGGCTGGAAACTTGCCAATGAAAATTTGAAACAAGCCAGGAAGAAACATGCTGCCTATTATAACAGGAAGGCGAAAGACAGAAATTTGGCTGTGGGAGAGAAGGTACTGCTTCTTTTGCCCGGGAGTCAGAATAAGTTACAAATTGGATGGCAGGGTCCATATACAGTTCTAGAGAAGGTGTCTAGAACAAATTATAAGATAGATAAGAAGGGGAAAGAAAAAATCTATCATGTGAATCTCCTGAAGAAATATTTGGAAAGAGAACATCAGGAAGAGACACACTTGTTGACCTTGTCCATCGCCATGGAGATGAAAAAGGAACCACTTTCATCATTTGAATATCCATTACACCCCTGTGAGACAGCAGCACAGGTGAAAATCAGTACACATTTAACGAAAACTCAGAAAGAGAGAGTGCAACAGGTTCTAAATAATCATGCAGAGGTGTTAACAGACCGACCAGGGCATACAAACCTATTGGAATATGATATGAAATTAATAGACTCCACACCTGTCTGTATGAAACCATATTCGATTCCGTTTGCTAAGGAAAAAGCTTTGAAGGAAGAGATAGACTATCTATTGAAGGAAGGAATTATTTCGCACAGTGAGTCTTCGTATAGTTCCGGTGTTGTACTTTTAAGGAAGCCCTCTGGAGAACATAGACTCTGTATAGATTACAGGAGACTGAATGCTATTACAGAAGGACAGGTGGATCCATTGCCGGATACAAATCAGCTGTTTGCCAGACTAAATAAAGCTAAATATTTCTCAAAAGTGGATCTGAGTAAAGGATACTATCAGATTCCAGTAAAGCCTGAGGTTAGACCATACCTAGCTTTTAGTACCTCAGAAGGACACTATGAGTTTAATAGATTGCCATTTGGATTGAAGAATGCGCCTAGTGTCTTCTCTAGAATGATGAGAAAATTATTGGATCCTCTGAATAATCCCTGTATAACAAATTTTATGGATGATATCCTTATAGCAACAGAAACATTTGAGGAACACATTGACTCTCTGAACATGCTGTTTGATCGACTTAGGGAGGCAAATTTAACAGCCCGACCAACCAAATGTTGCGTTGGATGTAAAGAATTGGAATTTTTGGGACACACAGTTTATCAGGGAAACATGACCCCTGACCCAAAGAATTTAGAGAAACTACAGAAAGCCCCGAGACCACAAACCAAGAAGGACGTGAGATCCTTTGTCTCATTATGTGGTTTCTACCAGAAGTATATCAAAAACTTTAATTCCATATGTGCACCTTTAACGGAATTGACACGTAAAGGACTTCCAGATCGCATTACATGGACACCACAATGTGAAATGACTTACCAAGAATTGAAGGAAAAGCTCACAAGTAAACCCATTTTGAAATTACCTGACTTAAGTCAAGAATTCATAGTAAGGACGGATGCAAGTAATATTGGGCTAGGTGCAACTTTACTACAGAAATCAGATGCATTGGATGGGGAATTAAGCCCAGTGGCATATGCTAGCAGAAAGTTGAATAAAGCTGAAATCAACTACTCAACTAGCGAAAAAAGAATGTCTTGCAGTAATATGGGCAATAAAGAAATTCAATATTTATCTATATGGGAAGGCATTTAAGTTGCAAACTGACCACAAACCTTTATCGTTTTTAGCACAGGCTAAGCATGAGAACTCTAGGTTACTCCGATGGTCTTTGCTTCTGGCTCCATATAATTTTAGCATTGAATATATATCTGGAAAAACCAATCTGGGAGCGGATTTTTTAAGCCGCCATCCGTGTGATGAGAATCACCGTAAACCCCAGAAATAATAATAAATTTCTATATGTGTATATGGAATAAAGGACTGACATATAATGTCTGTTTTAAGAGGGGAGGTGTCATGGAATATTCTAATCCACATATATAAATTATTAGGTAAATATAAAGCCTAACAAATAAAATTAATAAAGAGAAGAGCAATGGGAAAATGACAGTGCTGTCACAAAGAATGTACTCGAAATCCCCCTTGTTTTCTGCTTCGTCTGCAAATTGTAACGCTTTCACGTTGATAGTAAAGCTTACTGTATTATTACCCGCCTTCTTCAATGAAACGTGTGCTGTATTTCTTGGAAAAGCATTGAGACGTACTGCGTAATGACCTAAATTAACCCTAACATTAATTATACTGCGTTACCAAAACGAACGAACAGATGGACTAAAGGGATAAAAAGAGAAGGGAGAGGCAGAAAGCCGAACACTAAACCCGCTTCGCGCGATACACAATTACTACCATCACGCGTGTAAGTCTACATGCACTAATTTTTTTTCAGACGGACAGTGATAAAATACACTACCCTTTCCCAGAGTTAGGTTTATAAATCATAACAGACTCTTATTAGAAAAGACAACATTATATGGGTTTACGTTTGAACACATAACAGTACCCAGACAGCACATCTTCTAAACAGGAGATAGAAGAAATTGCATATTTTGAACGCAGCCACGTAGCTCCTTTAAATTAGTATTTTTGGGTTCCTTAGGGCTTGCTGACAAATAATATGTAAAACGTTACGCAAATAGTCCAGGAATTAATAAATTATACCCAAAATAAAATATTGGGGGTGCCTGACAGCATAAAATCATTTCTGCTCATAAAATTTTTTTTATAACGTGTTTGAAAAAACCTTACGTTACATAAATAGCCTACCATGTAAACTCCAAATTGATTGGAGCGCAACAAATGAAAGCCTAACCACGATTGGTCGGGTTATAAATACTATCTTGGTTGTTAGGGGAGACGGGAAAAGATAACATTTTTTCAAACACTTGTCGAAACGTGGCTCATTGGCCAGTCTCGCTGATATACACACTTGGGAGCGTTAGTTCGAGACCACTAATTCAAATAAGCTTGATAAAGCGACAGTACGTTGAAGCCAGCTCACATTTTTGCTAAAATAAAAGCCTGGAACATAGGCAGAACGGAATTTGTGCCAGTTTGTGCCAGAATTCATTGCTAATCAACGTATCTGTGTTTATTTCCATGAAATTGTGGGACAGTGGTCTTGATGGTAGTGAGCAGCATCTGGTCAGAGATTTGCTGAATCCAGAGTCGGACAGCATACTCCTTGGTCTTTTTAGCTATCAGTGAGGTGTCTCCTGAGCCCAGAGGAGAATTCGAGCAGAGGAGTCCTTTCCTGCCGCCATCACGCCAGATAAGCGAATTGGCCAGCTGAGCTCAACATTATGTCCCCTCATCTTGAAATAACTTTATAAAAATACTATTCAGAGGGGAATTTACTTGTCTTAAAATCAGGAACTGTGAACATCTCCAATACTGGTCCCTAAAGACAAACTATTGAAGTCATGATGACAAATACCAACAGAGCTTGAACAAAACAAAACCAGTATTACCTCATTTTACTACTACACAACTGACACACATAGAACATTGGTAATAATATATGTCACTACAATATTCATATTAAATACATTCTGTACATAACTTGTAATTTAAATTGATTGTGATTCCTGGTTCCCTTGTAGTTGAATCAGGACACATATTCATTCATGCCAGTAATGAATACATATTGTTATTTGAAACGTTACTAGTGACTTCTTTAAGCTATTCTCATAGAGTGTTATATGTATGTGAGTGTCACAGTGTTGTTAAGAGTAGTGGATTAAATTAAATTGTTTATCTGTCTGTTGTTGTGACTTACACTTCACCATACTCATACCCTAGACACATAACGTAGCATCACACTATTCCAGAATAATTCTGACTGAGATAAAGAGATATGTGGTAGCAAGTAAGGTTATCTATAATACACTACTTTTAATAGATATAGATACCTTCACAGCTGATCTCAGTCAGTACACTAAGTCCCCTATAAATATTTATAACATCCCACTTCACCACACTGCTCCTCACCTCTTCTTCATTGGTCTTCTTCTTCTTATGCATCATCTTCTTCTTCTCCTTCTTCTTCTTCTTTTCCTTCTTCTTCTTTTCCTTCTTCTTCATCTTCTTCTTCTCCTTCTTCTTCATCATCATCTTCTCCTTCTTCTTCTTTTCCTCCTTCTTTATCTACTTCTTCTCCTTCTTCTTCATCATCATCTTCTCCTTCATCTTTTTCTTCTCCTCTTTCTCTTATTTGTCCTTCTACTTTTTTTATACTTCTCTCTCTCTCCTTATTCCAACTTATTCTCCTATTTCTCTTTTCTTTTCTTTTTCATTTTCATCTCCTACTTCTTCTGTTTCTCCTCATCCTTCTTCTATATTTTCTTCTTCTTATATTTTTTCTTCTTCTCTCTGATATTTCTCCTCCTTCTTATTCAGTTTTCTTTTTTCTCCCTAACCTTCTTCTCTTTAGCCTCTTCCTTCTTTTCATCCTCTTTTTATTTTCCTTTTCCTCCCCCTCCTTCTCGCACTCCTTCTTCTTCTTTTTCACTCCTTTTTCTTCTCCTCCTCTCCTCCTCCTGCTTCTTCCTCTTCTTCTATTCCACCTTCTTTTTCCTTTCTTCTTCTTCCTCTTTTTCTTCTTTTTCTTCTCATTCTTTTTTCTTCGACTTCGTCATATTCTTCTTCTGCTCTTCCTTCTTCTCCTGCATCTCCTTTTTTTTTCTTCTTCTCCTTCTTTTTTTTCCCCTCCTCCCCTTTCTTCTTCGTTTTCTCTTTCTCTTCTTCCTCCTTCATCTTCCTCCTTCATCTTCCTCCTTCATCTACCTCTGTTTCCCCTTTTTCTTGTTCCTCCTCTCCATTATCTTCTTCTTCGTCTTCTCCTTTTTATGTTTTGTTTTTGTTGCTATGACACGTTAAGTAAATGTATTTTACCTAAAACAACGCTCAAGATTTATTATTTATATATAGTATATAAATAAAAATATATCAGTGGATGCACCCAGAATCGTCTTTTTTGTCGTTTTTTCTTGCGTGCTCGTACTACAAGCAACGACAGACATGATAATTCCACGAAATTCATATCTGAACTGCGGAAGTGTCATTCTGGAAATCTATTTTTAGGCGCGAGGTCACGGCAAAAATACGCTTGTCTGCACTACCCTTGCGATTCGGTCAAAAAACCGTGCGAGATACGCGCAGCAAGAAAACGCTAGTCTGCACCAGGCCTAACACAAACATGAACTGAAGTTATTGATGTATTTAAGTGAAATTAATTTTTTTTATTTTTATTGTTTGAAATTAAATTATTCCAAAGTGAGCGATGTTTTTAAAATGTTTAGCAACATTTAACCAGCAAAGCGGTTATTGTAAAAACCTGATTAAATAAACGTTATTTTACTAAACATATTGCTATTTTGCCTGCATTAAATAACCAAATTACATTGGATTAGTCTTTCGTTTCAGTAGAAACAAAATGAGGGAAAAAGGAGGGGGTAAGCATAAATTGGTGACGTCACATGAGAGGAGGGTGTCTGGGTTTTTGAGACGAAGTGTAACAAAAAGAAGGGGAGGGGGGGGGTGTTTAAAAATGGCCAACAATGCGTGACGTCAAATGTACATTTTTGGCTGAGATCATTCTCTTGACACCAACACAACTATGGTATAAATAGGACCCGTGAACGACCCAGACAATTTAAAGACGCAATCACTAATATAACTTTCCTATCAGAAAGTATAGACCAAATACAGGCTGGAATACTTGTGTCCAATAATGTGGAGCGGAAGACGAATAACACAGAATAGACGGTTAGGTTAAAGTCACGGATGGGTGAACTCTTAAATAAGTAATGAAAGAAACATTAATCTGTAAGTAAATAAATTTAAAAAATTATATAAATATAAGTAATTAATTGGCACTCGTTAAAGTAGAGAGGGAGGACGGTGAATCGTGGTCTCAACCAAATACAATTCAAGAAAGAGACTAGAAACTGAAAATGATAATCAGGTATCTCATTCAAAAACTTGTGGACAAGAAACAGAATCGAAGGTCTCACTGTTTTATTGAACTGTGTTGATTTAACAAACAAACAAACATTTATATTCCCAATTTAATGTTCTGTAGGAAAAAATTAATTAACAGTTTATTTATTCATTGTTTAATGTGCATATGAATGGTAAATTCTAGATAACTCAGAGGGCGACTCTGCAATGGTAGAATAAACAAGGCTAAGACTGCTGGAATTTAGCGTCAAAAGTAAGACCAGCAGAGATCGACGTATGAGAGGATGCGTCCGTAGTGTATACAACCATCGAGCTACAGGAACAATTAGCATTCAAACCCTTCGACATCTGCTGAGGGAGACTAAGCACCTATGGGTTTGCCCGCGGTGCAGTGATGTAAATTATGATCAACAATAACAATACGTCTGTCTAAACATTTATAAAATGTTAATTAATTTACTTGAATCCGTGTCGCAAAGTGAAGATATTTGCCTATTAAAAATTTTCTGTCCTTCCTGTATATTGCTTTATTTTCTGTCTATCCTAAGTTTCTGAAAAAAATGTTTCTCACGCACTTTCCTTTCCCACCTTAACTCAGGTGAAGGTTCTGTCAACCAGCGTTCATGTTTGTTAGGATTTTCCAGACTTGGATTTCAAGATATTTATGGCCTGTCTTCTTTCCCATTGTTAATACTTTTGAGCTCAGAACCACAGCACGTACAATCATGACATTCAATATGCAAACTAATTTGCGGCGATACTTTTGCATATCGTGGGAACTTTAAAACTGTAGCGGGTAAATCGAAAATAATTCTTTCTTTCTTTAAGAAACTAGTTTTAGACTTCACTTGGTGATAAGCATACTGAAAGAGAAAGACGCACTTCTTAGTCTTGTAAAGTAAAACTATGCATAGGGAAACTTGAGTTAAACAAACAAAGTGCCCTCTAGTTTAACTCACAGACTATAAATTCCGGTGCGGGTATGTATTTGCTTTTCCAGTATATAGGAAATTAGCTCAGATATATAGATATGAAATATATTACTATCATGGTGAGAGTCTAAGTGTATTATATAAATGGGTTTCTTTTACCATGTATGTATCATAAATGCTTACGAAAATTCATTTATTTTCACTGCTTGTATTTTAAAGCGATGTTATGTTACAATGTTTGTATCATTCATAATTTCAATGGTCATTTTACTTTTCAATGTTTGTAACATTAATGTATGAGCATATTATTATGAATGCTGGAAGGAATGAACGGTGGAAAGCAAAGAAGGATTCTCTAGTGCGCCTTCATGTGACCCTTGTTCTTGTGTATGTACATGGACTGGCCAGATAATTCATTCACAGCAGACAGGAATGTTTAAGAATGGACTGACCTATTTTAGGAACGAGACGCATGCATGGATATCAACATGCCTACGCTGGACACTGCTTAAATTGTTTCTGTAGTAATCTGCATGTTGCAGCAGAAGAGTAGTTACACATGTATTTTTGTTTTGTCTAACAGATTTATGCAGTGTAAGTCTTGTTTCTTATTGCTGAAAAGAGGTGACCTTTGGCCAGTGGCCATATAGTCCTCGTCCACCAGTCACAATAATTCCCTTCAATTACTTCAATTACTGCAATTATTGCAAGGATTCTCAACACCAGACATCACCCTTAACAACCATCGCCCCTTACCATACTCCACCCATTATAACCATCCATCCCACCTTTGGAAGCAAATTCGTTATCTGTGGATATCTCATCAACTGTGGATACGTTACACCCATCTTGGATTTATAAAATCGTGTTCAGATTCTGTGCCCTTTGTGGATACCTTATTCGAACAGTGAAGTTAATTTCAAAGCATTGGATTACGTTATATTCTTTTTTAAGAGAACACCAGGATATAAGTTGTTTCCAACATTCACACCAAAGGAACAAAGGAACAAACATTCATTTTCACACAAACAGTATTTCACATATTTTCCAGCAAAAGCTTATCAGGCCTGCCGGGAACTTTACTAGCACAATTCATTCATAATCCTCTTTTCCACTATTTGTGTAATAGTTTTTTTCTTCTTTAAAATCATCAAATTGTTGTGAGTTTGTTTTCTCGTGATAATCTTTATGTTTTTTGCTGTAAAATCTTTATTGATTTATTTAAATTTCTAAATTGCAATAAATTGAGTTAGCCTCGATAGGATTGTTCGTTCAGTTCAGACTACCAAATCCTCAATCTAACTTTACTTCTTTACCCTACTATTTGTGAGTGACACAGTGTGTGCAAAAGAGTAATATTGTCGCCAGAGAAAACAAGAAGAGCTGTGTGTGTGGTTTTCTTAGTGTAGAACTCACTGACTCAGCATGTGCCTTCTGCCTATCTCTCTTGCGCATCACTATCACACGTCCGTGTTGCACTATTGTCCATCACGCCTATCCAGCTGTCAAGCTTTACCTACTATTAATTATATTTTCATGCGACAATCCGTCTAATGTATACACTTAAACAATATAATAAATGCACTGTATAGATACTTTTTTTCAGAATTACATTATTTAACACTAACACAGCAAATTAATTAATGTCACTGAAAAGTCAGTGTATGTCTCTGTATCATCACTTAAATAGATGGTTCACTTGGTTGAATGTTTTCTATTAAACAGTGTACTCATCTGCTGAATTTATGATGTCGTGATCTCTCCACATTCTATCCCCTGTACAATGAGGACACAGTGTCTATTTCAAGTGTTAGTGTTGGTCAACTTATGACAGTTCACACCAATTAGTGACCAACTCTCACTATAAGGTTCAACCTGCAAATATTAATGGCGAGGGGCTGTTACTTGTTTGTGACATCCAAGACGCCCCTCCAATTGCTGACAGGCAATCATTAGATTCCCTCATTTATAGACCACACGGTCAATGGGGCTATGGTGTCAGTCAAACGTCATCCTAATCTTATTTGAAGAAACAGTTCACTTTCTGTAAGCGTGTTATGAGAGGAAGAAAGTAGGAATATTTTGTGGCAGCAGGAACGATTAGAAAATAGCTATAGAGGAAGATGCTGGGAAGTTTGACGTCGTGGCGTGGAAATAAGTCAACATGAGAAGTCACAAACAGCAGAGGGAATCAAATGTTGTTGAGCGACATGAACACTTACGTCACCTGGTAAGGTACTCGAAGAAAAAAATATCATCATCTTCGTCACCAGTCCCATCATTATCATTGTCATCAACATCATCATCGTCGCCATCATCACCACCACCATTACTATAATCAGTATTGAATTGGAATAACCTGAGGTAAGCAACCACCTAGAAAGCCACATATGCCCTTTACTGGAATTCGCAGACCAATCCATCAATCAATAAATCAATCAATCAAATCACTCGTCTATTATTATCTGATAAGTTATCTTTTCTTCCACTCCCACACGCCCCAAAAAATCAATTCTTTACTTGTCCATTTTATGTTCGTCCTTCACCACCCACCTTCTGTCCCCCCCCCCCCACATTATCTATTCTCTCCCTACCTCACATTAATCTCCCCCCCCCCCCACAATCTCCACTCTCCCCTCCCCCCATGTCTATTATTCCCGGAACGCCCCCCCCCCTCCCCATTATCTTTTCTTCCCTTCAACATTATCTATTCTTTTCCCTCCCATTATCTATTTGTCACAAAATGGCTTATATAAGAGTCTGTCAAAGTAAAGAGACAAGACACCAATTCTGAAGAAAGTCTGAGAAGATAGATTAAGATGGGAATTAAAGTGACTGTAGAGGATGAGACTTATAGCTTCAAGGGTGAGAACCTAGATTGACTCTCCCTCGCCACTTGTGACTTGTTTTTATAGCTACTGCCTCACCACCTCTTGCTCAGGCTGAGATAAAGTTTACATTACTTACTATATACAGACACAACTGCACAGTTAAAGAATACAGGTACAGTATAGTGAAAGGCAAACTGATCCAGTGCACATTTATAAGTTTATTAAAAACCAAAACACAAATTTTTACCACAGCCAAAAAAAAAGAAACAATAACGTGCGAGTTCGCACAACCTGGAAAAAAGAACAAATAAATGAATGACACAACTATCAAATTACCACGCCCTCTTCCACATTACACAAACCAAGTAAAGTTAAAACAATTAAACTGGGGGGGGGGGGGGGTGTCACTATGTAAGAGCCAACACCCACTGACCAGTACTATTACTAACTAAATACACTGTGGAGTCCCACACACCACAAGGCTATACTCCACTAGTTTTCATTGTCCCGTTTAACCAGTCAGAGGATGAATTTATCACTAATCTGACTAAAATGTCTCAAAAGTCGCTCCTGGCGGTCCTACACAACTAACTTATACACACCTAAATCCTACTCCACTGAATTATGCAGAACTTACTCAAAAGCTCCCTTCCAAGTATTATCTATCTAACTCTTCAGTTCCTGAAAACAATTAACTCCACTCTCTCCCGCCTTCAGTTCTGGGCCTTCCTGTCTTTATCGACTTCGTCTGAGGCTCAGATGCGTTACCCTTCGTCGGTTACCTCCTCCCGTTAGTATTTAGAGAGGCATGATCTCCCTCTCTCCTCTTCAGAATAACTGATGAAGAGGCCATTGGTGACTATATATATATTTGTGCATCTGGCTGTAGATCTAGCAACGATGATGGCAACTCAATTCTCACACACAAACGACGATTTAAACCGCTTCGGGGTATGTCCTACTGCTTTATTGTGGCAGTATGTAAAAAATACCAGGCAACGTAGCCTTGTACGTATTGGGCCGTAGGAGCCAAGCGCTCCAATTTCTAGGCAATTCCACGCTGGGGTATATGTTTCCTCACGTCAGGAGAATTCCTAATGCCTCTCCGTTTTGCAGACGTCACTAGGGGCGCCCGTTACTTTGCGCGTACCCAGTTTTCAATTACAATGATGTCTCTTGCCTCCCTCTCTGAGAAGGCAAAGTCCGTTGCAGGCTTAAGGTTACCTACAACGCCGTGAATCGCTGAAAACAATAACAACATATATACAACCGATTCACTGCAACCATAATTCAACAACATTACCTACACACAAATTCACATACACCCCGTTTTCCCATACCATAATAAAAACTCCAAACTAAATACAAGCCCCCATGCTCTACCCTATTTCTGCCCTCGGGTCAGACTTAACAGCTCACCCCTTCCCCTCTCTTTCACAGACAAAAGTTTGTCTCTTACGCTTAACACAGACGAGGGCTGACCTGATTGCTTCTGAGACCAGCTCGTGACCTAGGCAGATACGCGTCACAACACCGCTTCACTGTCTCCCAATATTATAACTTTACTAAATAATTCCCCAGCACTATTCTTATATTAAAGGCAGCCCATAGAAGGTTATCAAAATAGCACAAATATTTACACACAAATGCATATCCCATATCTCATAATACTAAACACCCTTCAACCCCCGTATCCTTCTGAACTAAATTATATACACATGGCCACTTAGGCGCGCGCGCACACACACACACACACACACACACACACACAAAACTCCGCGTACATACGCTTCTATTTTATCATAACCTTATGAGGTTACCCTGAACTCGTTATTACGTTACACAGTGCTTACGTCATGCCTAAGCACCAATACTCAAACAGTTAAATGTATCAAAACAGCGCCACTATATCCAAGAAACTCGCTCGCTAAACATCGTATAATTATCACCACAACTTACACTACCCTGGCTATAGCATTTAGAAGTCAGGTAATTGATGGCAACTACAGACTAATAATTAAAATAATCCCATTAGAAGGCTTACTCTGTCTTGCTAAAAACCCTAAGTCAAAGTTCCTTCACATCAACTATCTAATTCTAAGTACATACAAACCAAGACTTCAGAATATCTCTTCAGGCAAACTCAATTTAGGTCTGACACTATTCACGGCAATGAAATTCCAGGACTGAGAGACGACTAACGAACCAGGGCCTGTTTTATAGTAAAAACTCTCTGATCCATCTTAGGAACAGTGCACGAGAAGACAGACGCGATACATAATAGATCTAGAATTATCTCCAACAAGATGCAACTTCCTCCAATTTGACGTAATAACAGGACTGCCTCCTAAACTAAAATCGAAAACAATCGTAAGGGTTTCCCTGAAATAGCATAACATCATCTTAACATCTGACAACAGTTACCACTGAAAGCCGCTACCAATCGCCAAGCGAACGCCTGAAATCGGAGATCAAAGGACTAGTTCCGTGAGCAAACACGAAGAAGGTTCGCTCCGATAAAGCAGACAACAGATGTTACTTACGTAAAATCACCTCATCACAGACCACTTACAAGTCCCGCTATGCATGTATAATGAAGGCCAGAACGAAACAAAGCCGATTACCGCTGTGTGTTTACCTAATGTAACATCAATTTACTGACCGTCTTTCCTGCACTATCCCCGCTAAGAATGAAACAAAATAAATCAAGCAAAATGCGGGTGGAGGTTACCCCCACCCCGGAAAGAAAAAGGTGGTGGTGGTGTTTCTGCAATTATTAGAACCATGACAAGAAATGAAAACATCAAAAAATCAGAAAACCTGATTAAAATAGAGGAGAAAAAGAAACAACCATAATAATAAAAAAGAACGGGCGTGTTGAAAATAAAGATAACAGTCAATGTGCCAAACTATTCCCCCCTCACCCCATGTCTGTTATCCCCCATGTCTATTATCCCCCCCCCCCCCTCCCCCATTATCTATTCTTTGCTTCAACATTATCTATTCTTTTCTACAACATTATCTATTATTTCCTACAGTCCCCCACATTATCTATTATTTTTACTCCCACCCTTCCCAAGTTATCTAGTCTCATCTCCCTCTATTATCTAATCTCGTCCCTCTACTATTAGCTGTTCCTATCCCCCACATCTAATATCATCTCCACCACAAACACACATCTATTTGTTTTTTCAACGCATTTCTCTTCTCGTTCGCAAGTAATCCCCTAGATTTCCCCTTATGTGACATTTTTAATCTCCTCACTTTTCTCTTGCTTATCTCCCACTGATTTATCATCTTTCTCCCACACTATCTATTTGTTTCCCAACACTAACTCTCACATTATCTATATGTTTACCAACACTAACTCTCACATTATCTATTTGTTTACCAACACTAACTCTCACATTATCTATTTGTTTACCAACACTAACTCTCACATTATCTATTTGTTTACCAACACTAACTCCCACATTATCTATATGTTTACCAACACTAACTCTCACATTATCTATTTGTTTAACAACACTAACTCTCACATTATCTATTTGTTTCCCAACACTAACTCCCACATTATCTATATGTTTACCAACACTAACTCTCACATTATCTATTTGTTTACCAACACTAACTCTCACATTATCTATTTGTTTACCAACACTAACTCCCACATTATCTATTTGTTTCCCAACACTAACTCTCACATGATCTATTTGTTCCCCAACACTAACTCTCACATTATCTATTTGTTTCCCAACACTAACTCTCACATGATCTATTTGTTTCCCAACACTAACTCTCACATTATCTATTTGTTCCCCAACACTAACTCCCACATTATCTATTTGTTTCCCAACACTAACTCTCACATGATCTATTTGTTTCCCAACACTAACTCTCACATGATCTATTTGTTTCCCAACACTAACTCCCACATTATCTATTTGTTTACCAACACTAACTCTCACATGATCTATTTGTTTACCAACACTAACTCCCACATTATCTATTTGTTTACCAACACTAACTCTCACATGATCTATTTGTTTCCCAACACTAACTCTCACATTATCTATTTGTTTACCAACACTAACTCTCACATGATCTATTTGTTTACCAACACTAACTCTCACATGATCTATTTGTTTACCAACACTAACTCTCACATTATCTATTTGTTTACCAACACTAACTCTCACATGATCTATTTGTTTACCAACACTAACTCTCACATTATCTATTAGTTTACCAACACTAACTCTCACATTATCTATATGTTTACCAACACTAACTCTCACATGATCTATTTGTTTACCAACACTAACTCCCACATTATCTATTTGTTTACCAACACTAACTCTCACATGATCTATTTGTTTCCCAACACTAACTCTCACATTATCTATTTGTTTACCAACACTAACTCTCACATGATCTATTTGTTTACCAACACTAACTCTCACATGATCTATTTGTTTACCAACACTAACTCTCACATTATCTATTTGTTTACCAACACTAACTCTCACATGATCTATTTGTTTACCAACACTAACTCTCACATGATCTATTAGTTTACCAACACTAACTCTCACATTATCTATTTGTTTACCAACACTAACTCCCAAATGATTTATTTGTTTACCAACACTAACTCCCACATTATCTATTTGTTTACCAACACTAACTCTCACATTATCTATTAGTTTACCAACACTAACTCTCACATTATCTATTAGTTTACCAACACTAACTCTCACATTATCTATTAGTTTACCAACCCTAACTCTCACATTATCTATTAGTTTACCAACACTAACTCTCACATTATCTATTTGTTTACCAACACTAACTCTCACATGATCTATTTGTTTACCAACACTGTCTAACCTTGCCATTATCTGCCAGTTTACCCAGGTTGTCTGCAGGATTGTCCACACTACCTCTTTATTCCTCTTCACATCGTTAGCTTAATATCCATCTATCCCTCTAACCCCTCTACCAGATCCTAACAACGATATGCACCATGTTAACATAAGCGGGGGTGTGTGTGTCTCTACCCTGACCCGGTTTCGCTCTTACCGCGTGCTTGTATAATGTCAAACAGCCAGGGTCACTTGGTGCGTACAGCCGACAGTCGGTCATGACCCCGACGACCTTGGTCGTTAATGTGCAGAAATTATGGGTAATTGCTGGAAAGTCTGCCTTTACCCACAGAGATAAATTTAGTCCCATTACAGATACTGCCACAGGGGGAGTGAAGTGTTAAAGACTTCATTATGCTAGCTCTCACCTTTATGAAGTGGGGTGAACAGTTCCTTTCCACACCGCCTTTGCTTTCCCTAATTAAAAAGCAGAGTCATGTACCTATTTACAGCTGGAAAGACTGCAGCGTAACGCTACCATATTTCATTCACGGAACCCAGTAGTTATGCCACGTAACCAGTCGGACACTGGCCTTAAATCTAAAAGTACAGGCAGTGCCATAACAAATACTGCTGTAGGAGAGAGAAGAGTTAGAGATTTCAGAAAGTTAGGTCCCAGTTGTTTTAGGTGGGACGACCAGATCATTTCCTCGTTGCCTTTGCCTTGCCTAACTATAGAAAGATGAAAGCTCTCGAACCGGTAGCGAATTGGACGCTGACCTTGAACCTACTATTGTTAAAATAATGTTCTTTAAATGATTTGCCTTTTTGTTCCCTATAAGCATTGATCCACCACTGTTGTATAACATTGAGAACAGTTGTGGTGAAGTCTGTAACACTTCATTCTCCTCGGGCAGTATCTGATATGAGACCAACTTTTATTTGTGAATAAAGGAAGAGACAAATGACGCTGATGATTTATTGCAGCCGACTTTAGATGTGAAGATGACAGCTGATGATGAAGTAAATAAACGAATATAGGTAAAGTGCGGGTACTCGTCAGACCTCAGGTTTCCTTCAAAAGTGACTTATTTACCTTTTAACTTTAGTTCTATATAACGTCTCTCTCTCCCGAATTTCATGATCAAGAATTCTTACAATTTACTTTTAAAGTTGTTTATAATAATAACAATAATATTATTATTATACCATCCCCTGAAGACTAAAGTAGAACAGTCTCAATTACGATGGTTTAGCCATGTCTGCAAAATGGGAGAAGATCGGCTACCACGACATATATGGGAAACTAAGTGCCAGGGATCCAGATCTCTAGGACGACCCAGCATCCATTGGGAGGACAACATTAGATAATCTCTAAAGGACCGAGGACTAGACTAGGACCAGGCCCAGCCAGGTAGAAGAGACCTGGTAGGATAGTATGGCGCTCTCTCTGGCCAATCTCTACACACT
>JAMPIV010015499.1:477500-480000 GCA_024509875.1 Oreohelix idahoensis
CCCCCCCCCCCCCGCCCCCCCCCCCCCCCCCCCCCCCCCCCCCCCCCCCCCCCCCCCCCCCCCCCCCCCCCCCCCCCCCCCCCCCCCCCCCCCCCCCCCCCCCCCCCCCCCCCCCCCCCCCCCCCCCCCCCCCCCCCCCCCCCCCCCCCCCCCCCCCCCCCCCCCCCCCCCCCCCCCCCCCCCACCCCCCCCCCCCCCCCCCCCCCCCCCCCCCCCCCCCCCCCCCCCCCCCCCCCCCCCCCCCCCCCCCCCCCCCCCCCCCCCCCCCCCCCCCCCCCCCCCCCCCCCCCCCCCCCCCCCCCCCCCCCCCCCCCCCCCCCCCCCCCCCCCCCCCCCCCCCCCCCCCCCCCCCCCCCCCCCCCCCCCCCCCCCCCCCCCCCCCCCCCCCCCCCCCCCCCCCCCCCCCCCCCCCCCCCCCCCCCCCCCCCCCCCCCCCCCCCCCCCCCCCCCCCCCCCCCCCCCCCCCCCCCCCCCCCCCCCCCCCCCCCCCCCCCCCCCCCCCCCCCCCCCCCCCCCCCCCCCCCCCCCCCCCCCCCCCCCCCCCCCCCCCCCCCCCCCCCCCCCCCCCCCCCCCCCCCCCCCCCCCCCCCCCCCCCCCCCCCCCCCCCCCCCCCCCCCCCCCCCCCCCCCCCCCCCCCCCCCCCCCCCCCCCCCCCCCCCCCCCCCCCCCCCCCCCCCCCCCCCCCCCCCCCCCCCCCCCCCCCCCCCCCCCCCCCCCCCCCCCCCCCCCCCCCCCCCCCCCCCCCCCCCCCCCCCCCCCCCCCCCCCCCCCCCCCCCCCCCCCCCCCCCCCCCCCCCCCCCCCCCCCCCCCCCCCCCCCCCCCCCCCCCCCCCCCCCCCCCCCCCCCCCCCCCCCCCCCCCCCCCCCCCCCCCCCCCCCCCCCCCCCCCCCCCCCCCCCCCCCCCCCCCCCCCCCCCCCCCCCCCCCCCCCCCCCCCCCCCCCCCCCCCCCCCCCCCCCCCCCCCCCCCCCCCCCCCCCCCCCCCCCCCCCCCCCCCCCCCCCCCCCCCCCCCCCCCCCCCCCCCCCCCCCCCCCCCCCCCCCCCCCCCCCCCCCCCCCCCCCCCCCCCCCCCCCCCCCCCCCCCCCCCCCCCCCCCCCCCCCCCCCCCCCCCCCCCCCCCCCCCCCCCCCCCCCCCCCCCCCCCCCCCCCCCCCCCCCCCCCCCCCCCCCCCCCCCCCCCCCCCCCCCCCCCCCCCCCCCCCCCCCCCCCCCCCCCCCCCCCCCCCCCCCCCCCCCCCCCCCCCCCCCCCCCCCCCCCCCCCCCCCCCCCCCCCCCCCCCCCCCCCCCCCCCCCCCCCCCCCCCCCCCCCCCCCCCCCCCCCCCCCCCCCCCCCCCCCCCCCCCCCCCCCCCCCCCCCCCCCCCCCCCCCCCCCCCCCCCCCCCCCCCCCCCCCCCCCCCCCCCCCCCCCCCCCCCCCCCCCCCCCCCCCCCCCCCCCCCCCCCCCCCCCCCCCCCCCCCCCAACCCCCCCCCCCCCCCCCCCCCCCCCCCCCCCCCCCCCCCCCCCCCCCCCCCCCCCCCCCCCCCCCCCCCCCCCCCCCCCCCCCCCCCCCCCCCCCCCCCCCCCCCCCCCCCCCCCCCCCCCCCCCCCCCCCCCTCCCCCCCCCCCCCCCCCCCCCCCCCCCCCCCCCCCCCCCCCCCCCCCCCCCCCCCCCCCCCCCCCCCCCCCCCCCCCCCCCCCCCCCCCCCCCCCCCCCCCCCCCCCCCCCCCCCCCCCCCCCCCCCCCCCCCCCCCCCCCCCCCCCCCCCCCCCCCCCCCCCCCCCCCCCCCCCCCCCCCCCCCCCCCCCCCCCCCCCCCCCCCCCCCCCCCCCCCCCCCCCCCCCCCCCCCCCCCCCCCCCCCCCCCCCCCCCCCCCCCCCCCCCCCCCCCCCCCCCCCCCCCCCCCCCCCCCCCCCCCCCCCCCCCCCCCCCCCCCCCCCCCCCCCCCCCCCCCCCCCCCCCCCCCCCCCCCCCCCCCCCCCCCCCCCCCCCCCCCCCCCCCCCCCCCCCCCCCCCCCCCCCCCCCCCCCCCCCCCCCCCCCCCCCCCCCCCCCCCCCCCCCCCCCCCCCCCCCCCCCCCCCCCCCCCCCCCCCCCCCCCCCCCCCCCCCCCCCCCCCCCCCCCCCCCCCCCCCCCCCCCCCCCCCCCCCCCCCCCCCCCCCCCCCCCCCCCCCCCCCCCCCCCCCCCCCCCCCCCCCCCCCCCCCCCCCCCCCCCCCCCCCCCCCCCCCCCCCCCCCCCCCCCCCCCCCCCCCCCCCCCCCCCCCCCCCCCCCCCCCCCCCCCCCCCCCCCCCCCCCCCCCCCCCCCCCCCCCCCCCCCCCCCCCCCCCCCCCCCCCCCCCCCCCCCCCCCCCCCCCCCCCCCCCCCCCCCCCCCCCCCCCCCCCCCCCCCCCCCCCCCCCCCCCCCCCCCCCCCCCCCCCCCCCCCCCCCCCCCCCCCCCCCCCCCCCCCCCCCCCCCCCCCCCCCCCCCCCCCCCCCCCCCCCCCCCCCCCCCCCCCCCCCCCCCCCCCCCCCC
>JAMPIV010015499.1:482500-637557 GCA_024509875.1 Oreohelix idahoensis
CCCCCCCCCCCCCCCCCCCCCCCCCCCCCCCCCCCCCCCCCCCCCCCCCCCCCCCCCCCCCCCCCCCCCCCCCCCCCCCCCCCCCCCCCCCCCCCCCCCCCCCCCCCCCCCCCCCCCCCCCCCCCCCCCCCCCCCCCCCCCCCCCCCCCCCCCCCCCCCCCCCCCCCCCCCCCCCCCCCCCCCCCCCCCCCCCCCCCCCCCCCCCCCCCCCCCCCCCCCCCCCCCCCCCCCCCCCCCCCCCCCCCCCCCCCCCCCCCCCCCCCCCCCCCCCCCCCCCCCCCCCCCCCCCCCCCCCCCCCCCCCCCCCCCCCCCCCCCCCCCCCCCCCCCCCCCCCCCCCCCCCCCCCCCCCCCCCCCCCCCCCCCCCCCCCCCCCCCCCCCCCCCCCCCCCCCCCCCCCCCCCCCCCCCCCCCCCCCCCCCCCCCCCCCCCCCCCCCCCCCCCCCCCCCCCCCCCCCCCCCCCCCCCCCCCCCCCCCCCCCCCCCCCCCCCCCCCCCCCCCCCCCCCCCCCCCCCCCCCCCCCCCCCCCCCCCCCCCCCCCCCCCCCCCCCCCCCCCCCCCCCCCCCCCCCCCCCCCCCCCCCCCCCCCCCCCCCCCCCCCCCCCCCCCCCCCCCCCCCCCCCCCCCCCCCCCCCCCCCCCCCCCCCCACCCCCCCCCCCCCCCCCCCCCCCCCCCCCCCCCCCCCCCCCCCCCCCCCCCCCCCCCCCCCCCCCCCCCCCCCCCCCCCCCCCCCCCCCCCCCCCCCCCCCCCCCCCCCCCCCCCCCCCCCCCCCCCCCCCCCCCCCCCCCCCCCCCCCCCCCCCCCCCCCTCCCCCCCCCCCCCCCCCCCCCCCCCCCCCCCCCCCCCCCCCCCCCCCCCCCCCCCCCCCCCCCCCCCCCCCCCCCCCCCCCCCCCCCCCCCCCCCCCCCCCCCCCCCCCCCCCCCCCCCCCCCCCCCCCCCCCCCCCCCCCCCCCCCCCCCCCCCCCCCCCCCCCCCCCCCCCCCCCCCCCCCCCCCCCCCCCCCCCCCCCCCCCCCCCCCCCCCCCCCCCCCCCCCCCCCCCCCCCCCCCCCCCCCCCCCCCCCCCCCCCCCCCCCCCCCCCCCCCCCCCCCCCCCCCCCCCCCCCCCCCCCCCCCCCCCCCCCCCCCCCCCCCCCCCCCCCCCCCCCCCCCCCCCCCCCCCCCCCCCCCCCCCCCCCCCCCCCCCCCCACCCCCCCCCCCCCCCCCCCCCCCCCCCCCCCCCCCCCCCCCCCCCCCCCCCCCCCCCCCCCCCCCCCCACCCCCCCCCCCCCCCCCCCCCCCCCCCCCCCCCCCCCCCCCCCCCCCCCCCCCCCCCCCCCCCCCCCCCCCCCCACCCCCCCCCCCCCCCCCCCCCCCCCCCCCCCCCCCCCCCCCCCCCCCCCCCCCCCCCCCCCCCCCCCCCCCCCCCCCCCCCCCCCCCCCCCCCCCCGCCCCCCCCCCCCCCCCCCCCCCCCCCCCCCCCCCCCCCCCCCCCCCCCGCCCCCCTCCCCCCCCCCCCCCCCCCCCCATCCCCCCCCCCCCCCCCCCCCCCCCCCCCCCCCCCCCTCCCCTCCACCCACGCCCGCCCCACCCCCCCCCCCCCCCCCCCCCCCCCCCCCCCCACCCCCCCCCCCCCCCCCCCCCCCCCCCCCCCCCCCCCCCCCCCCCCCTCCCCCACCCCCCCCCCCCCCCCCCATCATCAATTGTTGTTGTTCCCCACCCAAACATCCCTATCCCCCAACCCCCTCTGTAAATCCTGTATCACAATCTTGCACCCCCCCCCCCTCCCCGCCCGTCCCCCCTCCTCGGCCCCCATCCTGTAAATCTTTGCATTCCCCCCTACGTACCCCTCCTCACCACCCCCCCCTCTCCCCCCCCACCCCCCCTACCCCCCCCCCCCCTCCCCCATCTTAAAAAATCCTGTAATACTCACACACTCACAGTAACACTCAACTCACACGATACAAGACACACAAATAAGAAAAAATTCAAAATAATCTTTCATACACTCCGTCTCCGAATTATAATTTAAGGGCGTATAGACTTGGGCAACTAAATATACCTAATTAATTGGACGAAATGGGACATACGCTTCCCTTACATTTCTTCCAACCTCTTTAATCTTTCATCATGATAATCTCTAACCTGCAGCAATGTATATTGAATTGTACAGATCAGTTTGCTTTCACAGTTTCATTATTTAAAAGCATGCGCGTTTTATTAATTGGTATGCAATTTAGATTTAACGCAATGCGCACGCTTTCTGCATTTTCCCACAAAGCTGATGGGAATTTTTCACTGTTAGTTACAGGAGCTAAGACACCTAGTAATATGCAGATTAATGTTAATTTTCAAACATTACTGGACATCAGTCACGGCATTGGTGTGTTCAATTTGTCTATATTTGTTGTACAGTTGAAGAAAATGTGCTAAATTATCAATTGAGATAAGTCTATAGACAAGGATAGAATAACTCTATTTATTTTCTCTGTACTATTCAACCCCCGCAGACTTCAATCCAAAACCGAACTGATATGGTCCCCGAATTCTTGTTTGCCGACGATTGCGCGCTGAATAGTGGCTCTAAGCAGAAAATGCAGGAAGGCATGGACCTTTTCTCTGCTGCATGCAACAGCTTCGGGCTAACCATCAATGTCAAGAAAACTGAGGTTATGTACCAAGCAGCCCCAGGTAAACCGTACAAGGAGCCAACGATTACAGTGGGGGAATAGAGACTGGTGGCTGTGGATAAGTTCACGTACCTGGGAAGCACGCTCTCAAGACTAGCCAACATTGACAACGAGGTGGCTAAAATACTCGTAATAGCAAAGGCCAGTATTGTGTTTGGACGACTGCGATCGTCAGTGTGAGAACGTAGAGGTATTAGCGTCAAAACCAAACTGAAGATGTACCGTGCCGTCTTCCTCCCGACCATCCTCTACGCCAGTGAGAGTTGGACCGTTTATGCTAGACATGCTCGAAAATTAAATCACTTCCATACAACCTGCCTGCGTCGCGTGCTAAACATTCGATGGCAGGATAAGATCCCAGATACCGAGGTTCTATCAAGAGCAAATATGCCCAGTGTCTATACCCTGATTCAGAAAGCGCAGTTACGATGGACCGGACATCTGGTTCGTGTGCCAAATGAACGCCACCCAAAGAGGCTGCTGTTTGGCGAGTTGAGGGAAGAAAAGCGTACCAGAGGACGACCAAAGAAGCGCTTCAAAGACAGTCTGAGGGAGCACTGAAGAGCTGCCAGATTAATACAACCACATGGGAGCATCTGGCACAGGATCGCACAGCCTGGAGAGGCGCTATCAACACGGGTGTCGCAGTCAGCGAGGCCAACCGTGTGAGGGCAGCCCAGAAAAAACTTGCAGCTCGAAAGTCAAGCGTGGATGTGCAGCCTGTATTGTTTTCGGGCCTTGTATGTCGGTCATGCAACAGAACTTTTCTTGCCCGCATTGGCTTGATCAGCCATTTGCGCACCCACTTAACATCATAGAACGAACTGTATTACGAGAGATGTCGCTGGTGCTCATCGAATACGATGGACAAATCATCACTCGGTACAGATAGCTGATAGTTTCAGCCATTTTACACTTCTTTTCTATATTTTCATTTTTCGTTTCCTTTTTGCTCCTTCTTCTGTCCTAAACGACACAGGTAAATTAGCAGCATATATATTTTGATAAGGAAACCATCTGGAGAAAAAATAACGAATATTACAGCATAAACCATTACCATCAAGTTCCATGTCTGCTAGCGAAGCTCATCATGTCTCTCCACAACTTTCTGTCCTCAATGTCACTTTTCAATTATGTTGTTAACTTCTTTTTATGTCACAATACCAAAGTGTTCAGCATCTCCTCTCTTTGTCCTCGTTAATCTCTTTTCCTTCAACCGTACGTGCTGTGAAAATACATTCCAGCTTTCGTCTTCTCATAGCGTGCCCCAAGAATGAGAACTGCTTTTGTATGACAAAATATTAAGTTTTCTTAACAGATTTGCCTCGTTCAGGACATCCTCATTACTTCTTTGTATTACTTACATTCTTTTTTTTTTTGCGAAACCACATCTCCATGGCTCCCATTTTGCTTCTTTCTTGTCTATTGATTGTCCAAGACCCACTTCCATTTGACAGAATCGACTTTTTTTTTCGCTAAACGCATTTTTATTTTACTTTATCTGTCAAAGATGTATTGCATAAAAATACTTTTCATGTTGTTTACAGCTGCAAATATTTGATCAATTCTACTCTTCACCTTTACTTTCTCACATACACCCACACGTGTATATACAGTAGAACTCCATTTATCCGAACCCCAATTATCCGAACATCCAATTATCCGAACACTTTTTCGAGAAAAAAAATCAGGTGCCACCAGTCATGTTAGATTATATTTTTGAATCTTTTGATGCTGCAAGCTTCAAATGTGTGCGAACAATTTGTAGAGGATGGAATGGGCTAATGGTCGGTCGCTTACGTACAGGAAGTCAGTTAGATCATAAAGTCAGTTAATATCTGGTTTACCAATCTAGTGTACGTGTGCGTTCTAGACAGTACACTGGTTAAACAGACAGTTCAACTTAAAATAATTGTGTCTGCTACTACAGCAGAATAATTTTGGTGTGCAAGTATTTCTCTGTGCGATATGGCATCTTCCAGAAGGCCTAAAACATATAAAAGGAACCGCAATGTTTTGTCAATTGAAACGAAAACAGAAATTATCAAGAGACTAGGAAAAGGTGAAACTGTGTCTTCACTTGCGAGGATTTTCAATGTTGGGAAAGCTACCGTCTCTGACATCAAAAGTAACAAGGATAAAATTATGAGTTTTGCATCGAAATTGGATAGTGAAAATGGGTCGAAGAAACGTAAACCATGAGAAATGCGAAAGATTTGAAATTGGAAGAGGCTTTGTATACATGGTTTGTGCAAAGAAGAAGCAAAGGGGAAACTATCTCTGGCTCTCTATTGTGTGAAAAGGCACTTTAGTTCAACAATCAACTTGACTGTCCTCCTGACTTTAAGGCTAGCCAGGGATGATGGTTAAGAAACTTTAAATCTCGTCATGGCATACGAGAATTGGAGATTCAAGGGGAATCTTTATCTAGCGATGCAACTGCCGCTGAAAATTTTGAAGAAACATTCTTGGCTTTTTTGGAAGAAAAAGGTTATTCACTCGATGATGTGTATAATGCCGATGAGACTGGCTTATACTCGAAATCATTGCCTCAAAAATCACTTGCATCTCAGCGCGAAGCAGCTTCCCCTGTGTTTAAAAAGTGCAAAGAGAGAGAGAGAGTAACAATTGTGGTAGCCGCGAATGCCAGTGGAAGTCATCGTTTACCGGTGCTAATGATCGGTAAAGCCAAAAAACCACGTTGTTTAAAGAATGTGACATGTCTCCCATTGTGCTACAAAGCACAGAAGAGTGCTTGGATGAATAGTGAAATATTTCTTGATTGGTATACAAATCAGTTCATCCCAAATGTGAAGAGGTTGAGAGAACAAGAAAAGAAAACTGGAAAAGTAATTCTTCTACTGGACAATGCACCATCTCATCCAGAGACGGATACATTGAATGCAGTTGATGCAAATTTTAAAGTAATTTTTCTGCCTCCCAATGTAACAGCACTGATTCAACCAATGGATCAGGGTGTTATAGCAAAGCTTAAAAAGATGTACAAGAAGGAAGTCCTGAGTCGTTTATTGTTGGCTGAAGATGAAGAAAGTATGGTGGCGTTTTCCAAAAAGCTTAATCTCAAAGACTGCTGATATATGTTTGCTGATGCTAGGACCACCCTGTCACAAGATAATCTCAACAAGGCTTTGAATAGATTGCTTGGGAAAAAAGGAGGAAATGAAACGACTGCAGTGGACACAAATGATGATTGTATAAATGAAGTTGTGGAACTGTTTCAAGCAATGCCCGGATTTTCGGACTGTGACAAAGATGATGCACACATGTGGCTAGAAGATGATAATGATTCTGGTTTTCAGTTTTTGAATGACGAAGAAATTTTGTCTTTTGTGCAAGAAGAAAACCAAATACATGTAGTGACCGATGATGAAGACTCCTCAGAAGAACATGATGTACTTATAGATTATGAAGAAAACCCAAAACGTCGACCAAGTCCTGAAGAGGCCTTTATAGCACTAGATACAGCGATGGCTTGGTACGAGCGAGAAGATGACAGCTGTGCTACACAGCTTCTGCTGTTGAAGAGAATGCGGGACTTAGCAGCCAAAAGGAGACTATCCAGTTTGGTGCAAAAGAGGATTCCTCATTATTTTAAATAGTGGGTTACATCTGTACAAGTGCATGTATACGTAAGTTGCGCCTGGTTTTGAATCGTTTGTAATGTTATTTTGAAAACATTTCTCTTTCTTAAAAAAAAATAATTAATACAAGTAGTACATGCACTGCAGTGTAATGAAAGATTTTGGTGATACAGTAATCTAATACAGTGTGGGTATTATTATTACAGTACAAGTAAATATGTTTTATAGTGTAATTTCCTTGTGATGGTTAATTATTTTTAGAAATATGTGTACATGTAACTCGATACATTATGTAATCCAATTATCCGAACATTTGATTATCCGAACGATGCTCGGTCCCATGGGGTTCGGATAAATGGAGTTCTACTGTATATATATATATATATATATATATATATATATATATATATATATATATATATATATATATATATATATATATATATATATATATATATATATAGTACAGATATATATATAGCGCAGTGGTCTATGGTTCGACCCCCAGATGAGGCGGAAAATTTTTAGGCCACAAACGGCTCCTGGGTTGACCCAGCCCCAAATGGGTACCAGAGCTACTCTGAGAAGGTTAAGGCGGCCGGCGTGATGCCGACCACATCACCCCTCGTGTGCCGACGGTCAAGATAATATGGGCCTAACACCATATTCCCAATATGCCTCATTGGGCGTGTAACGGGTTCCTTTACCTTTACCTTTACAGTAAATATATACTTACACACGCATCAAGCATATTTCAACGCACATATGTACTTGTACACATATACAATGAGATGGCGATTTCGGTGAATTCGAAATAACTAGCTGGGAAAATTGCGAAAAAGCTAGCGTTGAGATAGTTCGTTCACCGGCATAATCTAACGTTTCTAATTTATGTTTCTTTATTTATGTTTCTTATGTGCTTTCGTCATTAACCTATGTGTTTTATAGAAAGATTGATTAATATTTTTTAAAATATGCTTTGCAGAAGCATCCTCTTAACTGTAAGGCACTGAATTTCCATCGACAAAATGGTCTCAAATTACGTGAATCTCGAATTACATCCGCGCCTCTGAAACATAACAATCGCGTAAATCAGGACCACACTATACATATTTACGCGTAAACGTAAGAACATTCTTCCCAATGCATTCCGCCTCAAGCCTGTGCATAGAATCTTCGCTGAGACGCTGGAATCTTCAGTGACATAACGACAATCCCCAAGCTTGCCTTTAATGTCGTAAAATGTGTTTCCTTATTCTCTTGTCGGATTTGTCTACTTAAAAAATGTTCTCTCATTCTTTGAAGCTTGCCCCACAACAGGAAGAGAGTTTAAAAAATGTCAAGAATGGAGATAATATGAGAGGAAACCATTGAAAAGAGGTCATGAAAAATATTTGAATACAGAAGTAAGAAATCGGAACTGTATTTCTAAATGTTTCGTATATGCCCGTGGTTCTCAACCAGGGTACGTGCGCCCCTGGGTGTACCTCATGAGGTACAAGGTGGTACCTTAAGCGTTGCATCTGAAATGGCAGAATTTAATGCGCTCGGTTTTCAGCTAATTGTGAAATCATTGGGATTCTATATGATATATGCATATTTATTATATTATTTATCCCAATTAACATAATTACCGATGTATGTTACGTCGGTCGGTCTCAATCAAAATAGTAACTCACGCCAGAAAAAAAAGTGCGCAACGCACGGTGTGCAACTTGCGCAGCGTGGATGTTTATATAAAACAAATACTTTGGTTTTATTTATTTATTTGTATTCTTTCACGAAATTAGTAGCGCTCGACATAGAAAAAGTGCGTAAAAATTGGTGTGCATGAGCCCTCACCCGATGTACAAATCATGAAAACTTGAAAGTTTTTATTAAAACCACTTATTATCAGGGAACATCTGAGGAATACAACTGTGCTGAAAAATTTTATTGTTTCCATTATATAAACTCTCCCGAAAATGGTTACAATCAACAACAACCAAAAAAGCGTTCAAATGACGGTGTTCATGAACAGTTTGATTACACTTTATAATGGAAAGAAACCAAAAACGCTCTAAGAATGTACTTCTATCAGCTCATCCGGGAACGGAAACAGCACACTATAATTAAAAACCCGTCATGTTTGACGGGTTATTGCTAGTTTTTATTATAATGAGCAAGTAACCCGCCAAAACATGACGCGGGGGACGGGTGGCGCGCAACTATGTTGTGCTGCTTCTGCTGATGACGTCACTAATTCTGCTGTGGCCATGTCATACCTTCCCCGTTCCATTTCAGCTTTATTAGATCTTTGTAGTCAAACTTATCTTGACTTATTGTCAATGGTCAATGCACCACGAAAAAAAAAAAAATTAAAAGGTTATCGTACTGTGTCAATGTGTGTTCAATTTAGCGATTACTATGCAATGAATACCGTTTTCTATATTGTCCGAAAAATTCGCCATGAAAAAATTGAAAGCAATGTGTCTTCTTGTAATGGAAGTACTTTTTAAATTGTTAGTACCTTTTCCGTATTTATTTTTTCGAAGAGCTGGTAGGATTTTTTTCATTGTTCGCTTCTTGACGTTTAACTTAGACAATTAGTTATACGGGGATGAGGAGAGAGGCGGTATTAGTAGCTCGAACTTACGGCTAAATATCGGATGCGGCATCGCGACTGTAGAACGCGTTCTCTTTGCACTGAAATTTGTACGCACTTAGGGCGCCAGGAATAACAGTTGGGTCTTTATTAGATTGGATCCGGTTTAGTTAGTAGAGCACTTTCCAATCGTGCAGCTGCATCAAGGAAGGTGGGGATTTCACACTGTCGTATCACGGGTACAGTTTTAGCGATGGAAACAAAGACTCACAGTGTAATTAATTTTTCTTGACTTTAATAATATTGATATTTCTGTCTGGTTTACAATTTTAAGAGTAGTGATGGTTTTATGTGGTCCCAATATAATAATGTACATACAAGATAAAAAAAAGAGCGTTATGTGGAAACGATAAATGTAGGCAGTACTTGAGGAGCTGGCCGACCTTCGGCCAGAAAAGGTTGAGGACCAATTATTTATGTTGTATAACAATAAAGAGATAAGTTTCATTTTCTTTGCTTTCTTGGGAAGTTAGGTGTTATTTGAACTTCTCACCTGTGTGTTGTTAGCGGGACCCGAAAGGGAGGAAAAGAGAAGTCAGACTGTTACCGACCAAACATGTCGTACATGTCGATTAAGCTGGGTTGGGCATTAGGCCGTCTACTCCATCCTGTAACGACTTTAAGCCATAAAAACTTTAACAGCAATATGGTCGTCCATTAAAGAATATTAGACTCGGATATGCAAGTCAGCAGAATGTCCTTTGGTAAAGAGGCTAATGCAGCAACTCAGAGAAAGCCGCCAAAAGGGAGTCTGGGTTGGTGATTCACCTGTTTACGTCGATAAAAATCTGCTGATTTGAAAATTGCAAAGGTGGCAGCAGAAATGTGAGACTACAAGATTGATATATTGCGACTAATCCCTAGGGTAAGAGATTAGCGGGAGACAGACACATACATGTAGAAGAGATTAGCGGGAGACAGACACATACATGGAGAAGAGAGAGATTAGCGGGAGACAGACAGACACATACATGGAGAATAGAGAGATTAGCGGGAGACAGACACATACATGGAAAAGAGAGAGATTAGCGGGAGACAGACACATACATGGAGAAGAGAGAGATTAGCGGGAGACAGACACATACATGGAGAAGAGAGAGATTAGCGGGAGACAGACACATACATGGAGAAGAGAGAGATTAGCGGGAGACAGACACATACATGGAGAAGAGAGAGATTAGCGGGAGACAGACACATACATGGAGAAGAGAGAGATTAGCGGGAGACAGACACATACATGGAGAAGACAGAGATTAGCGGGAGACAGACACATACATAGAGAAGAGAACTGGAGACAAATGAAACTGGATAAAAAAGAAGACACGTAAAGACCTTGATGGCACGGGCCAAGACTTGTCATAAGTTTGTTGATGGCCTATGCTGCTTGGGGAGCTGACAGGTAGTGATGATGATGATGATGATGATGATGATTATGATGATGATGATTATGATGATTATGATGATGATTATGATTATGATGATGGTATTAACTGATAATAACAATTACTACACAGAAATAGTTGCTCGTTTGCTTTCTCATCTTTGGAACTATCTTCCATATGATCTTTAAAAACAACCTCAATCCCTATTCATACAATCGTAGACTTTTCGAATACTGTATGAGTCCTAATTACATGCCCCCCCTAATGTGATTATGTTTCCGAACAAATGATATAATATCGAATGTAGGTTTAATGATGATGTTTGTACTTTTCGACATATTTTATTTCAAGGTAATAATTAGTTTGTACTTTTCAACATATTGTGTTTAATGATTATAATTAGATACTGTGAATGTGAGTATGCCATTTCTGTTACTTTTACAACATTGAATTTCTTTAAATTGATATGTCAAATGTATGTGAGAATAAAGGAAATCAGAAGACGAGAGAAAGGAAAGGCAGAATGTCAGATGGCTATGCGAGCCAAACTCTGAACCCTTGGAAAATAAAGTTCGTTCGTTCGGTCGTTAGTTCTCATTAAGTGACCAGGCACGACCATTATCTTTTTTTCCAGAGCATCGCACATACGTAACTCTCGCAAACGAGATGAGATTTCGGTGTTGTGCCTTACCTCTTGTTTTGCTTAATGATATATTCCCACAGAGCGGCGTTAGAGACTGCCTTCCGTGGCGAAGTTATCAGGTTCCGGGATCAAAACCTAGAAGCGACAAGTTCCAATCTACCCAGCCGTAAATGTCGACTTTGTTTCAACCCGGTAACAGCGTTGCCAAAAGGCACGTCTGTACAACTTAACCAATCGGATCCTGAACTAGAAAATAATTACCAACAGCAAATCGTCAAAAGGCAAAAAACATTTTCTTAATATAAAGAGACAACTACAAAGAATAGATTCGTGACGATAAAAAGAGAGAAGAGTAAAAATAAAAATAATCAAGAAGAGAAGACACCATGCTTAACCGGGTGTAAAAAGGAAAATGAAATTAAAAAAAAAACCTGTGAAACATTGTTAAGCGCTAGTAAATGTAACACGTTTTAAATAAAAAAACAAATTCTCCTGGTAGATTTTCTGACCTGGTATTGGGAACATATTAATATTGAAGCAAGGAGAAGAGAAAGGTAGCTGGATTCAAAGGGAGAGAGAAAAAAAAAAGAATTTATGGACCCCTGAGCATGGAGTTGGCTACCTCACCATACACAACAAATTACTACAGAAACCATTACTGCAAGAATACTACAAGTGCTTTATCGGAGGGGGATCAGTTCTAGTGGTGGCGCCTATGGAGTTACGGCCGTGAATGAAAGAGACAGACAGGCGTCAAGACAAGACAGACGGACAAAACTCATACAACTGGATTAATCATCTACTCCGGTGGGTTTTCCATTTTGCGGTTTCTATTTTTTTATATATATTTAACCTTGACTCATAAAAGCTGGTACGAGGACACACGTGACTCGATTTTGATTTATGTACAAAGTGGATGTATTTACTGTAAACCTTCTAATATCGGTTCTTTCGTGTCCTTTAGTTATTTCTCTTTGTACTTCTCCTATTTGCCCCTCCTAGCGCCCGGGGGTCACTAAAGAGACAAAGAAAGACTAAGACTCCTCCACCTTCAAGAACATCGTACCAGGCGACTAATGAAGTTGTTCATGGCAACCTCATCCTGTAAAACAAATTGCCACAGAAGCCACCGCTACAAGAGCTTGTGAATGTTTGGTGCAGGCATCCTCTAAGGGGACCAGCTACCGTGGTGACTCCATGCTTCGTAAGGAACGCAACAAGAAAAATGATGAAATCCCAATTCTTCTTCTTTTGAAATTACGGTATTTTACGACATTCTCCTCCCATCAGTCACGTGGGACTACACTAGTGGTAGGCAACCCAGATGTTATGAGGATCAACTTGAAGAAACTCTGAGCTCTCCAAAGCTCTACAGTGATAAAGTCATGCCCGCTTTCAAGCTGCAGAGTGTTTTCAATATGGAATAAATGAAGCTTGTATGTGTATTTCTGCCTCCTGTAATCACGACCTTAGGTGTGAGTAACCACTGCTCTCAGGTGTGAGTAACCACTGCTCTCAGGTGTGAGTAACCACTGCTCTCAGGTGTGAGTAACCACTGCTTTCAGGTGTGAGTAACCACTGCTCTCAGGTGTGAGTAACCACTGCTCTCAGGTGTGAGTGACCACTGCTCTCAGGTGGGAGTAACCACTGCTCTCAGGTGTGAGTAAATACTGCTCTCAGGTGTGAGTAACCACTGCTCTCAGGTGTGAGTGACCACTGCTCTCAGGTGTGAGTAACCACTGCTCTCAGGTGTGAGTGACCACTGCTCTCAGGTGTGAGTAACCACTGCTCTCAGGTGTGAGTGACCACTGCTCTCAGGTGTGAGTGACCACTGCTCTCAGGTGTGAGTAACCACTGCTCTCAGGTGTGAGTAACCACTGCTCTCAGGTGTGAGTAACCACTGCTCTCAGGTGTGAGTAACCACTGCTCTCAGGTGTGAGTAACCACTGCTCTCAGGTGTGAGTAACCACTGCTCTCAGGTGTGAGTGACCACTGCTCTCAGGTGTGAGTAACCACTGCTCTCAGGTGTGACAAAGATTGAATAGGACTAACGCTCCCTCAGCCATGTCCTACGAGGAGAACGAACGAACGAATGAACTTTACTTTCAAACGGTTAAGGAACGGGCACCCAGACCCGTCAAACATTCTGTACTTTCTCTCTCTCTCTCATCTTGCATACTGAGTTCTTTTATTAGGAATTGTTACTTTCATCATTAATTTAAAGGCATGCAACATTATAAAGGTAATATAACAGGACAGAGTTATAGAATTCAATCAAAATCAAAATTAAGTAAAAAGTAAGTAATGAAGAAAAGAAAAAAAGAAATACAAAACAAACAAATAAATAAAATCCAAACCCTCCATACAATGGAGATCATTAGACAATGATTTGGCACATAATCAGAATATGATGACACATTATCAAAACTCATGAAATATTTGAACAGCCTGCTATTGAGATTAATATCAGGCTACCTCATCGTGTAAAACAAATTTCTACAGAAAAGACTGTTGCACAAACACATGAATACATGAATGTTGCTGCACAGGTCTCCTGCAAGGGGATGGCTGTAGCGATGGCTCTATACTCCAGAGGAAGCAACATGGAACATGTTGATAATCATATACAAATTTCCGGAATCTAAAAACTATTACATTTAGACTTACAAGTTAAGAGACGCATTTTTATCTGACGGGATAGTGGCTTTTTTCCTAACGTCTGCTTTTTAGGTCGTGCACATTTGCAAAAAAAAAGCATCAACAAAAAAAAAAAAAAAAGCTGTATACTTTCATAAATTGGTACTTGCGCAGAGCAGAAAGAATGAAGTGGTATGACAAGATCACTAATGTGGAACTGATGACAAGATCACTAATGTGGAACTGATGACAAGATCATTAATGTAGAACTGATAACAAAGTCACTAATGTGGAACTGATGACAAGATCACTAATGTAGAACTGATAACAAAGTCACTAATGTGAAACTGATGACACGATAACTAAAGTGGAACTGATGACAAGATCACTAATGAGGAACTGATGACAAGATCACTAATGTGGAACTGATGACAAGATTACTAATGTGGAACTGATGACAAGATCACTAATGTGGAAGTAATAACAAGGTCACTAATCTGGAACTGATGACAAGGTCATTACTGTAGAACTGATGACAAGGTCACTAATGTGGAACTGATGAGAAGATCACTAATGTAAAACTTATGACAAGATCACAACAAGATCCAGACAAGTACCAGTAGAACAAGAGATGAGAAGACGGTGGTGGAGATGGATAGGACACAGACTGAGGATTCTTGTTGATAGCGTTACCAACCTGTCTTTGTTCTGGAATTGCCAGTGTATGAGAGGTAGAAGACGACAAAAGAACACATGGAGAAGAGAACTGGAAACAGACATGAAGGCGATAAAGAAAACAAGGAATGACCTTGAGCTGATGGTAACGAACAGGAAGACTATGCATAGGTTTGTTGGAGACCAATGCTCGGTGGGGAACTCAAATGTGATGCTGATACTTGCTATATCCCCGTGTTGCTCCCCGGGGGATCATATGAGACAAAGAAGGAATAGTAATACTGCATCCTAAGGCATCTTGTACCAGGCGACGACTATGAAGGTGTGAATGGGGGTGGTCGCCTCATCATAGAAAATAAAGAGCATGTGGTTGTTTGGTCCAGGCTTCCTGCGGAGTACCAGCTGTGGTAGTAGCTCCATAAGGGGCGATTAGGAAAATGATGCTGAAGACATCTGCTATTTTTAACATAAGTTTGTGGAGGGAGTCTGCGGAATTGTCGACACTTCAACGATCCCCGCTGCATTAATGTTTGAGAACCACTTATACTGGCACTCCCACGGGTTTACGGTAACAATGTACGAGCATATATTTTGAGAATGGGGGTTTCCCCGCGCTTGAATTGGTGCAGGTAGGAGAAAATTCACATGCGAGTGTAATATTTTACTGTCTGAAACCGTTACCCATTAGAAAAACCTCTAGCGGTTTTTTCCCCCTAGATGTATGAATGTCTTCTTTAGTTCTATATGTGCTTTTTGTGCTTTATATATCCGTGGTATTCATCACTGTTTTGTTGTTATTTTCCTTTATTTTTATTTGTTTCGGAAAAGAAATCTTATTACCAGTATTAGAAGGGAGCTATCCACTTCTTTGGGCAAGATACGAGAAGGTGAAACTGGAATATGATGTGAATAGATATGAAACGCAGAGCTGCTGGACCAGTTGCAGTCAAACAGAAAAGATATAATATCGCGAATCTTAAAGACCCCTTCACCAGAAATGCTTTCGCTGTTGATGTAAAGAGACGATATCAGATTGCCAAAAGCCTGGAAAGAATTGAGACCGATGATGTCGACCAGAAATTCAACACCATCTCAACAATATACAAGGATAGCAGCGAGTCATGCTTGGGATTCCAGGAAAGAAAAAGACAAGATTGGATAAAACCAGAAACGTTAAACACCATAGTGAAGAGAATGGACATGAAAAGAAAGAAAACAGAAGCTAAGTCTCACAGGTTAAAGGAAATATACAGCGAACAGTACAGTCAGCTGGACAAAGAAGTAAAACAACATAAGGGCATTTCTTGTTGACCTTGCAAGGCAGGCAGACGAGGCAGCACTGAGAAATGAACAAAGCGCAGTTTATAAAATAAACTAAAATTATCAGTGGAAAATGGGGTGCAAACAGTATAACGTTAGTAAGAGACAAGCAAGGAAATCTCATCACCACAGCACAGCGGCAGGAAACAAGGGCAGAGCATTTCAAAGAAACTCTGAACAAGGAACCACCTGAGACACAGTTGAATGTTCCTGGGGCTGAAAATTATCTAGATGTTAATACAGTCATTCCACGAAAGGAAGAAATCATCACGGCAATCAAAGGGTTAAAGAATGGAAAAGTTCCTGGCCACGATAACTTAAATGCTGAGCTATTCAAGGCAGACCCCGAACTAGCAGCAGAACTATTAGAACCACTATTTGCACAAGTCTGGGAAACCGAGACAACAAAAACAGAGTGGAGTAAAGGAATTATTGTCAAATTGCCCAAGAAGGGCGACCTTAACGACTGCAATAATTGGAGAGGACAGACTCTCCTCTCAGTTCCCAGCAAAATACTAGGCAGGATAATCATCCAGAGAATTTCAAAAGCAGTTGACCATAAACTGAGGAAAGAGCAAGCGGGTTTTAGAAAGAAAAGAAGATGTGCAGACCATTTATTCACCCTCGGAAACATTGTAGAGCAGTGCTCAGAAAGGCAGAGACAGCTATACATTAACTTTGTTGATTTTTGAACAGGCTTTTGACAGCATACACAGGGACAGCGTATTGTCGTGTATGATTTATCAGTTAGGTATTAGATGTTTATAGCCCTGTCTGAGCAGAAGTGATAGTGATGACAATGTGAAAGTAAGGGGTAAGATATAGTTTTTATCACGAGGGTGATCGTGTAAGAAAAAGGACAGTCTCTGGATAGAATAATTTATCTAATCCAGCCTATCTGGACGACGATATTTAAATCAGACGCACTTTCTCTCCTTGTACGAAAATACAAGTTACAGTGCACTCACAAGCACACAATTCTGTGACAAATACGCACGAACGTGAAAACAAACTATGGATAACATATAATAGATAGGCGTTGACCGACACAATAACTAAAGCTTTAATAAAGTTTATTATAAATAGAAAATCACAACATAAATCATATGCATCAAGAGATCATGGTTTACAGACAAAATGAAAATTAATCAAATAGGTTCTCCCCTCTGGTAAAGGAAAAGAAAGGACGATCCCAACAGAGGTTAATTAACCCAAAAGATCAAAGGTTAACAATAAGTTATGAAATAGTCAGTATGGGAAAAAAAATAGGTTCCTAATGTAAACTATCCCGTGACTAATCAGATTATTGAGATAAACAAAAAGAAAGAAGAAACCATATAAGTATATGATGTTAACAAAAGACATAAGTTTCTTTCTCTGTTCATTCAATTCACATACACGCAGTGGCCACTTTCAGATACACTTACCCCAGTAGTTGTCGCAGGCATTCCAAGGAAATACACTAATAAGTAATATATATATATATATATACATACATATATAGGCACAGTTTATATTATATATATATATATATATATATATATATATATATATATATATATATATATATATATATATATATATATATATATATATATATATATATATATATTTAGTGTCAGATTTAAGTTTGCCAAATCCAGCCCCAGACTCTCCGTAGTTGCTGACTGCAAATTTCACAGGAGTCACTAGAGTCGGTGTTAAATTTGTACTGGATACAATAAGTTATCTATGCCTTCAGTTGGTTGGAGTAAGGGGCATGCGTGGTGATCGCGGATGTAGAATAAATAGAACATATACAGTTCCTAGGTTGTTTAGCCTCAGGTGGCTGAAACGCTAGGTTTAAGTTACACACAGTTGCTGACAACATATTGCCACATTTGGCTGATGATATATATATATATATATATATATATATATATATATATATATATATATATATATATATATATATATATATATATATATATATATATATATATACAGTACTTTGCAAAAAAAATGGCAGTCATATTGCTCAGCTAAATATGCTGAAATCTAATTAAATATGCATGTTCTGCCCCAAATTTACACTCCACTTAAGTGAGCAAACACTACCAAAAGTAAAAAAAAAATTAGCGTAGAGTAAAGTCCCTTGATAATAGAGCAGACGACAATTTCTAATGCTAGTGGCAGAAAATGGACACAAAGTCAAAGTGTATGTTAATTTCACAGCTTTGGAATGAAGGAAATCAAACATGTTCCAACATTTCTAAAACCTTGAACATTCCTGAGCGGACTGTCTACAGAGTTGTGAGTAAATTAAAAGCAGGTAATGGAATCGAGCGAAAAGAAGGTAGTGGGGGGTCAAGAATTTTGGACACAAAGGACCATCGGCGTCTCGCCCAAATCGTTCGGGCTGGGCCAATGAAGAGTGTAGAAAACATACGGCAGCGCATGATCGATTTGGGAAACCCAGAGGTATCTAATGCTACTGTCAACCGGGAGCTACACAGGATGAATTACACAAAAAAGCGGGTAATTTCGTCACCATTTCTCACAGAGACTCACAAACAGATGCACTTGAACTGGTGCCACGAACACCAAAATTTGTCATGGGACAATGTGATTTTTCAGATGAATGTTCTGTTTGGTCTTATCCTGCTCAAATAAATATTTGGATGAAAGACTCTGTAACGCCTGTGTACCAGCGACCGAAACATACCCATAAATTCCATCTTTGGGAGGGGTGGGCAAGCAAGAGGTGCCACCCCACTGTGTGTTTTCACAGGAATTCTCACGAAAGAAAGGTACATCGACATACTAGAGGGACACCTTCTGCCATTTATGCAGGTCATGTACCCCGATGGGTGCACATTTCAACATGACAATGACCCAAAGCATACAGCTCATACCACCAAAGCATGGCTGCAAGAGAAGAATGTGATAGTGCTGAAGTGGCCCAGCAATAGTCCCGACCTAAACCCAATTGAAAACGTTTGGGCACTACTCAAGAATCATTTAAAAAAGAGTGGACTCAGAGACGTTGAACAATTGAAGAAGGTAGCTGAAAAATACTGGGACAATCTAACTCACAATTACCTACAAACACTTGCGGGAAGTATGCCTCGCCGCATCCAGGCTTGCCTTGCTGGAGAAGGCAACATTATATTGTACTGAAACCACTGTTAATAGATAGGGGAGATACCAATCTTCCTCTGGACATACAGTTTTTATTATTATTTGCTTCTATGAGTGTGCTGCGTTGCGAAAATATGACTGCCATTTTTTTTGCAAAGTACTGTATATATATATATAATCAGTCGAGGTTCCTTAGATGACACGATCCTACTTGGATAACTGTGGCAATTCTAGAGCTAATACATGCTTACCTAATACAGGCGAACTTCTGTCTCTAACGACTGTGTGTGGTGCCTTTTCGGGCCCTCCCAGTACCAGAAATCGAGACAGAGAGTCGTTTCCGTTTCCAGATAGCGCTCGAGAAGTCCGGCATTTTCCTCAGACCTACGGGTCTCGAGGTGTCTGCGTCCCCTTATATGGTCAGCAATGACTCGGGGACGTAGAATGTCCGGCTCCTAGACCCTCTGCTCTCGAGGTGTCTGTATCCCCTATACAGTCAGTAATGACTAAAAGGGAAGATGAATTGGAGGGCATGTTCCGTATCCTACTAGTGACTAGGCTGTTGCTACTGGTGTCAGACAGTATCGGCTAGACCGTTCCTCTGACGTCCAGGCCGGGTCATGCTGCATGGGCAACAGCTTGATCTAACATTGCCCAACCTCGTGCCACCGAAAGTTATTTCGGGAGGTACGCTCCTTTGGTCAGAAATGACTGATAAGGAAGATCACATCATATATATATATATATATATATATATATATATAATATAATATATATATATATATATATATATATATATATATATATATATATGTATATATATATATTATATATATATATATATATATAGTTATAATATATATATATATATATTATATATTATATATATATATATATATATATACACACACTATACACCTATACACCTATACACCTATACACCTATAAACCTATAAACCTATACACCTATACACCTATACACCTATACACCTATACACCTATACACATATATATATATATATATATATATATATATATATATATATATATATATATATATATATATATATATATATATATATATATATATATATATAAGTAAATCTGGTAATAGTTCTGGCCCATTTAATATTATAATTCAATGGTTCTATTCTGGTTTCTCTCAGGAAAATGAGGAAAATTGGACCGCACAGGTCACAGCAAGAAGCTCATCAATATTAAATATTCATTGATGCTTATAATATTATAAGTTCGTATGATCATAAGTTCATATGACCATAAGAAAAGCCTCTAGTACTCAGGTTTTGACCAGCCTATATAAAAGAGAATATAAACATTTAACCAAATTATCAATATCATATCTAACACTTGTTAAAATAGGACCTTTTCACCACTGTTATAAATTAGATTTAAAACACACGTGTCTAGCTTATCCTATCATTCTATTAATGCGTGATATGAACACTAGTCATTTAAAAAAAAAATTACATAAAATGGATAGAAGTAAATAATATATGCCGTCAGTAGACAGTTATTTAATGTATGTACTAGTCAATTTAAAACATCTCTTACTGGAAAAAATAGTGAGTAATTAAATTTAATTTACGGCTGGAAAGTTAGCTATAAGTTATTTAATTAGCCCAGACAATCTCAATGAAAAATATATTGAAAACTTTAAACACACTAAATCACTTCAAATGTAGTATATAAATTACCGCAATCAGAAAAATGAAACACTCCACGGAATCTATTAATTTTCACTCTGTACGAGAAATCTTAAGATAACGAGCTAGTGAATTCAGATAGATTTCTGGCAACTGATCATGGCTATCGGAGAGAAATGGTATATATTGATATGTTCCATACTATCGTTCTTTAATGCGAAAGTCACACCACTGCCAGACCCGAGCCAATTTGCCGTTCGATTTCTTGAATCAAAGGTAATTTTACCACCTCTTGACTTTCATCCTCTCCGCCTAGCCGAAAATCAGCTACGCAATTTTCACCTGAAAGTTTTACAATCAAAGGTCCGTCTCACTGAATATCGTGTATTCCCCTGATCAAAGAATCTATTACGCCATGCTCCGCGCTTCGCTCTCTGTTTCACATAGGGCTTGATTGCCAGATGGCCCCCGTGTTAATTAAACTGGTGAATCCTTCGTTCATGTAGCAAAAGTATACTCTAGATGGGGAGGGGCAAAAGTGGGTGATTACTGCTGCACTATTTTCATCTGTGACACCTATGGAAAATACTGAGGGCTTATGGAATTCCCAGCTGCACTGTTTCCATTATAAAAAGCCTCTATTCTAACTTTGCTTGCAGTGTTGGATTGAGTAATCTAACTTTCGAAGCGAAAACAGGAGTACGACAGGGATGCCCTTTATCAACAACATTATTTTTGACATACTAAGATTGGGTGATGCGCCAGACAACAGAGGGCAATCCAAGAGGAATTAGATGGACAGCGTTTTCTACACTGGAAGACCTGGAATATGCAGATGACATTGCACTACTCGCACATTCACATCAACACATCCAAGAAAAAACCGATAGACTGAATAAGTATAGCCAGCAGGTTGGTCTGAACATCATCTGAAGAAGACAGAGGTCATGACACTCAATGTGGGCAATCCTGAGCCAATAACAGTTAGGAACCAGAAGTTAGAACAAACAGACACATTTACTTACCTAGGATGCATAGTAACACCAGACGACGGAACAAGCAAGGGCATTAACAACAGAATGAATAAGTCGATAACAGCCTTTGCTAGTCTCAACAACATTTGGAAGTCTTCCCAGTACAGCACAAACACCAAATTAAGACTGTATGAGAGCTGTGTACTTTCTGTGCTTCTCTATGGTGCGGAATGATGGAGATTAACAGAGAAGGAAATGTCGAAACTGTCCTCCTTCCATACAATCTGCCTAAGGAAAATTCTCCGAATCTGTTGGCCGAATACCATCAGCAACCAAGAACTGCTTATTTGGAGTAACCAGAAGGACACGCACACCATCATAGCTGGCAGACGCTAGAGTTGGGTTGGCCACGTCCTCAGAAGTGAACCTGATACCATTACAAGAACAGATATGCTATGGACCCCTGAAGGAAAGCGAAAAAGAGGGCAACCAAAAACAACCTGGCGGAGAACTGTGGAAGCCAAGATGCAAAGAATGAACCAGAGTTGGGGCACTTTACGAAGGATGGCCGCCGACCGAACAAAGTGGAATCAATGTGTTGTTGCCCTACAAGACGCCACCAGGCGTGCTCGCCACTGATGCTTTGACGGTCGGCGGCTATGGATCAAAGAAGAAGAAGTAGATAAAAAAAAACAATAGAAAAAAGGTGATTCTTCTTGCTATGACAACAGACAAAGAAAATAGTCAACGTTGCGGCCACAAGACCTTCGTCAATGAAAGTAAAGAAAGTGAGATTTAAGTATGCCACACAATAAATAAACTACAAGCAGCCACTGATTCCATTCCCAGAGGGGCAAGAAAAAATTACAAACCTTACTGAACTGAAGAACTTCAAAGGCTCGAAGATGAAGTAACAGAGGTCAGAAACACAGCAGAAAGAGAACAAACAACTGTAGCAAACATATTACTCAAAGCCACCATTGCAAAATACCGAAAAACCTTAAATAAAACAACAAGATACTGCTGGAAAGAAAAAACAGAAAATCTAAACTTAGATAAAGACGGCAATAAGCTATGGAAACGGTTAGAGCCTTGAACAACGAAGGATCTCATTACAAACAAATTGCACTCAAATACGGCGACAATATGCTGATAGGCAAAAAAGCTGCAAATGCATTTATAGAATATTTGCTAGCGCAAATCACATTGATGCCCCCGCTGACAGGAAGAAAATCGTCACAGATGAACAGTTGATTCATGACAACACACAGATTGCACCTGAAGAGCATATGGTGTGTTAAGTCATGTTTTATTAATGGGAGTTAGGTGTTAAAGATTTGTATGTATGGGTCGGTTTTTTTGTACACACGTTAGTTAGCACGCTTTAGTGATGAGATGATTTTTTAGTTGGGTGCTTTATGCTCGGTAATTTTTGAACACAGCTCAACTGAGTGGTTGCTAGTTTGTGTTTTAAAATTAGGATAAAGAAAGTTTTCGAATGTTCTTAGGGAGGTTTTTGGGAAGAGACGGTTGAGCTGAGCTATAGTCTCACGCGGATAGTTCGCGCATGAGTAATTTTTACTGAGCTGTTCTGAGAAGTTGTAATCTCGTGACAGTGTGTGACTGGCAGGGCTCCGGGATGGTCGTTCCATCTCCCGAGTGCGTTCCAGGGTATTTTTGTGAAAGAGAGATTTTGTTATATTGAAGATATTTCGAGGCCACGGATTGTATGGGCCATTATATATATTCACATTTCCTATGATGGATTTTTGAAGATAGTTGGATTATTTAAGGGAATGTTCTTTCTCCCAGGAGATTTATTATCCAAGTCAGAGAGTATGTTGGCTCAGGCTATATTGCTGTAAACTGCGAAGTATGCAGTTCCTTTGATGAATATTTTTGCTGTGTTATCTAGGATTGTGAGCTGCTGTGTTCTGCAGCCTATATACTTGGGATTTTTTGTACCTGTAACTGAGTTGTACGGATTTACTTACCTGATGCCTGATGATGTACTATGGGCTGTTATCTACGATTATATCCTTTTGGATTATGCACGCTGTTATGGACTTATTTACATGTTGCTCCATGATTTGCTATGAAGTGTCGTCCTATGATGTTTACGTGATTGTGGTGTAAATAAACAGTGAAGATTTATAGCAGTTCCACTACTTCCTGAACCATCGTTACTGTGAGTGTGTGATTGCAGTATGGATATTACACCCTTTAAAGAACTCTGTCATTCGCGTATCTACATATATACTTGTTTACTCACCTGTCGGCCACTCGTAAGCCCGACGAAGGCTGATCATATTTATCAGCGACCCTGCTGACTTGTCTTTGTCAGTGACCTGACACACTCACCACCACAGACATTTATACAGTAGCAGAGGTGACGGCCTGTGTGGCCTACTGCTGTTGTAGTTAAAGAAAACAAACTTTAACATTTGACAAATTTGACAATGGCAGAAATGGAAGAGGCAATAAAGTCACTAAAGAAAAAGAAGTCACCTGGGAAAGATGGAATAACCAATGAAATGTTAATAGGTCTGGGCACAAGGGCAAAAAAGAAGCTTCTGGCAGTACTGAACTACAGTTGGAAAAGAGGAATTGTCCCGCAGGCATGGAAAGAAGCTATACTGATACCTATACCAAAGAAAGACAAGGACCTGAAAGAACCAAATGGTTACAGACCGATCAGCCTTCTAAGCTGTGTAGGAAAACTGATGGAGCGCATGATAAATACCATACTGATGTGGCATCTGGAAAGCAAACACCTATTAAACCATCAACAAGCAGGATTCAGACAACGCAGATCCACTGAAGATCAAATCACATATATAGCTAAGGAAATCGAAGATGCCTTCCACGAAAAAAAAACACACGCTAGTGGTTTGGGTAGATTTAGAAAAAGCTTTCGATAGAGTATGGAAAGAGGGAATGAAAGTCAAACTGCAGAGAAGTGGTGTATGTGGGCGAATATACAAATGGATTGGTCACTACCTTGAGAATAGAACCGCCAGAGTACAGCTGCAAGGACAGGCTAGTAAAAAGTTTATATTAGAGCAGGGTGTCCTACAAGGGGGAGTCCTGTCACCTACACTGTTCCTTGCATACATAAATGACATAAATGGCAATATTCAACAAATAGCACACAATGCTTCCTTTGCAGATGACTTAGCCTTGTGGATCTCTGAAGAACGTATCACTACGGCAAACATTCTGATGCAGCAAGCACTAACATCACTGGAAGAGTGGGCCAAAACATGGCTCATGAAGATTAATGAAGAGAAAACAACGTACACTGTATTTTCCCTCTCAACTAGACCTCAGAGCTTCAAACTAGTACTAAACGGAGAAAATCTTCATTTAAATGAAAATCCAAACTACCTAGGCATTATTTTTGATGCCGACGTGGAAAAAACAGGTTGACAGAAATCGAATGAGAGCAAGACAGAGAATGGCAATTATGAAAAAAACTTGCTGGAACAACTTGGGGTGCAGATGAGAAAGTGCTTAAGATGTTGTACACAGGGCGAGTGAGGCCAGTCCTTGAATATGGCATGGCAGCATGGGTACAGCAGCTAAGACAAACTTCCATAAAATTAACCTCCACAATCAAGCAATGAGAATTATAACGGGAGGCATGAAGTCAACACCTATAAAAGAACTCGAAAAGATTACATGCCTCCAGCCAATGACAGATAGAAGAGACTGCAGGGCTCAACAACAGGCCGAAAAATTCAAAAGACTAACAGACCACCCAATGTGCCATAGAATAAATGCTCTAAGAAGGCAAAGACTCAAACGAAGCAATTTTGTAGAATCAACCAAACCACAAATGAGAGCAGTATCCATAGATGAAATATCTACTGTTAAACCCATCTACACTGCACACAAGCTTCTAGTATGGAAACAAAATCGTTTCCCCAAAATGATAGAAAACATTCCTGGAATTGAAAGAAAAAAGAGCAAAACTGCAACAGATAGAAAATCCTTAGCGACAAAATACACAGAGAAACATTACCCACGCAACACATGGACCAATGCATACACAGATGGATCAGCAACAAATGCAACAGACAATGGAGTTGGGGGTGTCTTTCTGACCTTAAGCACTGGTGCAGAAAAAAGGCTGTCAGTGGCGACAGGACGATTCTCCAGCAACTTCAGAGCAGAGGCAGAGGACTTGAAAACTGCAGCAGAGGTTACATTGACAGAAGAAAGCGCAGAGAGACAAGTTGCTTTCTTTACTGATGCACAGTCAGTAATTGCAACGTTGAAAAACCAAAATAATACAGACCTGGATGATCTCAGAATAGTGCTCCACAAAGTTTGTCAACGATTCAAAAGTGTTTTGATCCAATGGATCCCATCTCATTGTAACATCACCGGCAATGAAGAGGCTGACAGAATGGCAAAAGAAGGTTCACATCTACCTCAGCCTGATGCAAGTATAACTTTTGAGGAGGCAAAGAGTTTTATCAGAATCAGATACAGAAACAAATGGAATGTAGAACATCCAGGGCACACAAAGAATGATGCTTACTACCAGCTCCACAGAAGAGAACAAGTGGTAATCTTCAGACTCCGCACTGGCCACAACAGATTGAGATACCATCTATTCAACAAGCTAAAGATAGGAACTACCGATCAGTGTAACTGTGGCACTGATAAAATGACTGCTGAACATCTGCTTTAAAGTTGCCCCTTATATGTGGTACACAGAAAGTGCATATGGCCGACGCCAGCTCCTTTCGTGGAAAAGCTTTACGGGGATTCAAATAGCCTCAAACTGACTACTGCTTTCTTTGAGAACATTCAAGTGGACGTTTGAGAGTGGACGTCTGAGAGTGGACGTCTGAGAGTGGACGTCTGAGAGTGGACGTCTGAGAGTGGAAGTCTGAGAGTGGACGTCTGAGAGTGGACGTCTGAGAGTGGACGTCTGAGAGTGGACGTCTGAGAGTGTACGAAGAAGAAGAAGAAGAAGAATTTATTTTTCTTTAGTTCTATGTTGTTGTTTTTTTCTTTGTTGTCCCTTGATCTCTATTATGTGTAGTTGTGGCTGCTGACAGGGGTGGGCCGGTGCCAGTGGATCAGTAAATGAGAGAAGAAGACGCTGGTGTTGGATTGGACACACACTGTGGACACCTGTTGATAGCATCTTCTGGTTGTCATTGTTCTGGAATCCCCATGGTGGGAGAACGAACGAACAAGTGAACGAACGAACGAACGAACTTTATTTCCACAGAATTAAGGATTAAGCAAGCAGGTCCGCCCGACATTTTGCCTTTCATGGAAGAAGAATGAGGAACACGTGGAGAGGAGAACTGTAGACTATGTGAAGCTGACGATGAAGACGTGGAGAAACATTGGATTGATGACACGTGATAAGAGGACTTAATATGGGATTCTTTTAGGACTATACTCCTTAAGAACTTAATTGTATTGATTGATCAATAACCATTTGTATCTATTTCTATAGTCGTGTCTTTTCTTCTCCTATATTTTGTCAGACTTCTCTTTGTTCTGATTCTGTTGTATATAATCTTATACTTTGCATTAAGTTTCGGCGTGGCAAAGTGATTACAGCTCTTGCTTCTCGAGGCAAAGGAGCGGGTTCGAAACGAAGTTGCGATACTGTGCAGTCTATTCAGCTGTACAAATGGGTACCTGACTCTGCTCTTGCGTTAAGGAAGACAAAAGCAGCAAGGAAGAGAACTGATCAACCTCATAAATCTGATACCTGTTGAAGATGAATGTCGTGAAACGAGTGTAACCCACTACTTTGTTAATCACTATGTCGAGATACAGATTTGCTTCAACCAATCAACTTGCACCGTTCACCAGTCTCTGAGACAGAATAAATTATACTGTTCACGCAGTTCACGCAAGATGGCGGCTAAAAACTGAATAAAATTAGGCTGTATGAGCAAAAGACGAAACCGGAGGAAACCAATCATTTTGCTCCGCCAGGAACCAACCGAAAGCCTTGCTTAAGCAGTTACCTGCCTATATAATAGGGCGGAATTTTATGCTAAACACGCAATCCCGAACTTGACGCCAGAGATACTGACTGAAGAGGAAGAAGCTGTCACCTTGATTGATTGTTTACCTGAGGGCATCGACCTGCAACCTACTTCACTAGTCGAGTCAAACTGGTTTTTTTTTTAAATCTTGGAGGGTAAATATAAATTTACGATAACCTTTAGGAAAATAGGCCTTCAGCAGGCATATAATGTTGGTATTTGTTGTGTGTCATTATACTACCTACACCTGTATATATTTAATATATTTTGGGTTCACTATGAATGTATATGATTGATATAGACAAAGACTAATAGGACTCATACCTCAATCTATTGTCTTCTATAACTTCAGTCTATTGTCTCAGATAAAACCAATTGCAAATATAACCAAAACAGTCCTTGTCAGGACTCAATCTATTGTCTCCTATACTTCAATCTATTGTCTCAGATAAGACCAACTGCAATATAACCAAAACAGTCCTTGTCAGGACTCAATCTATTGTCGCATCTAACTCCAATCTATTGTCTCCTATAACTCCCACCTGATATATCACCAAAGAGTCCTCGTCTCATATACTCCTATCATAAGAACATAACAATATTGTTAGGATATATGTTACCAGCTAGTATAGCACTTGTCAGAGAGGGCGTGGTATAGTATAGGGGGAAGGACATTGTTGTATCACACCTAGGTGTACATATTATTGGATTTATTCATGTATTAATTTATATTATGGGATGTATTCATGTATTAAATGTATTCATGTATTGAATCTATATTATTGAATGTATCCATGTATTAGTTTATCAGAAAGAATGTTTTGCAAGTAGACACCTGTCTTGTCTCGCTATTGCTAAATCATACTGAGCCATGTTGTTATTCATCCTACATGCATACATCTGAGACACGCTCATTTCACTCACACTAGAAATAGGTGGGCTTGAGGACAGAAATTAGCCCCTATTTTTGCTTTGTTACAGGTTTATTTGTGTCCTAAAAACCTGAAGTCGTATGTTCGAGTCAATCCCGCTGCCTGGAACTCCGCAGGAGCATAGAGGTTGACCAGACTCTACATCTTTGGTCCCCCTCAGTCTTGGGTGGGCTAAAGGAACGATACTCTGCCGGTGTTGTGTGAACCAAACAAAGAAGAACAGACTTAAGAGAGATGAGTACACATTAGTACCATTTCTGTCGGCATTGTGAGCATAGAACTGTCAATGAAGAAAACGTGAATTCGCGTAGCAAGAGACAATAATAAGATCATAGTGGATAAATTATACGAAAATAACAGCACAGCTGATATAATTTTTTTGTTCCTATAATTGGAAAACTTGTTGTAATATTTATTTACATAACTATATAAATATAAATATTTGTAAATCATATGTAAACTTACAAATTCATTACATTCCATTTTTCAACATTCAACCTTCAGCACAAGAGTAGATAGTGTATATACTAAATAAATAATAAGGAAATTGTATTTGAAGACTTGTCAATTTTATCTTTGTTAAGTAAAATCTGTTTCCTTGTTTTTGTTTAATATCACAGTTAGTTACACAGCGGAGGTGGCACTTTATGTCGGTCTCCTCTCTACTATTGTTTCGAGATCAGAACATTCACAGCCGTAACTAATTTGTGATACCAGTAGTTCTCTCAGACACTGGGACTTCACCATTTTCTGCAGAAATTCTATTTCTGTAATTTTCAGTACTATACTGATCCTACAGCCAAATAAAACCTCTCGCCACACTGGGGGCTCGTTCCTGGGATATTTCTGTATATCTTGAGCCATACTTAGTCTATTCATCTATCTACACTCTATCTTGTGCCACCCATAGATAACATAAGAAACCAATTTTTGAAAAAAATTCTATAATAGGAGTTTTTATTGTTTTCTTAGGAGGAGTACCATTTAGTACTCAGTAAATAGTTGATGCTCACAAAGTTGCACGGAAATTTTTTGTTCATTTAAATTAATTAAGTTTAATTACAATAATTGGGTTATAGTAAATATACATACCCTATCTAAGTAACGCCATGGCTGATCTAGTGAAGTTCAGGACTGCAATCATGCAGATGGGTAAGGAATTAAATATTACAGGTGATGCTCTCACTCAGTATGTCACAACAGAAGTGGACAAACATATGGATAGGGAAGAAAGAAAGTTGCAATTAGAGACTGAAGCAAGGACATTAGAGGCTGATAGAGAAGCAAAGAAATTAGAGGCTGAAGAAAGGCGGTTGCAAGCGGAAGCTGAGAGAGAAGCCAAAAGACTGGAAGCTGAGAGAGAAGCCAAAAGACTGGAAGCTGAGAGAGAAGACAAAAGACTGGAAGCTCAGAGAGAAGACAAAAGACTGGAAGCTGAAAGAGAAACTAAAAGGTTAGAAGCTGAGGAAAGGAAATTACAAGCAGAGAGAGACCATCAGTTGAGATTAAAAGAGCTTGAAATTCAGGCAAATACTGGCAATAATGGTGGTAGCTCACCTCACTCTGAGAGTAGCTCCAGCCAGAGCACCTCAAGTGGGGCCATGAATTTTCATCTGGACCCATTTGTTGAGAAAGAAGACGCCATCGAGTCGTACCTGGATAGATACGAAAGATTAGCCACTACCTATGTCTTAGTGAAAGAAAAATGGAGTCTTAAACTATCTCAGGGATTGAGAGGTGTGGCCTACGATGTGTATTTGAAGATCTCAAGAGATGACCAGGAAGATTATGAAATCCTGAAGCAGGCACTGCTTGTGAGATATGAAAAGAACTCAGAATCATATAGAAAGAAATTCCGAACAGCTAAACTTCTTCCAGGAGAAAACTATCACCAATTCTCTGCTAGACTGGAAACCGATTTGGAAAAATGGAGTAGTTTAGGAAAGTGTCAGGATCTGAAAGAAATGATAATGATGGAGCAAGTGAAAGAGTCCATGCCTCAAGAAATGAGGAAGTTTATCATGGAACAAGGAGCAGAGAGATTGGAAGATATTGTAACTGTTGCTGAGAGATATCAAGCAGCTCAGGCAGAATTATTAGGAAATAAGAAGAAGCAGGGTGAAAACTTCAAATCATCAAAACTATACCAAATATGAACAAAAGGGGACCATACCACAAGGAACAAACAAAGATTTGACCAAAAGGACAAAAACCCTCTAAGATCGGATAAGACACCTTACCGGAAGGAAGGAAAGTGGTGTAAAACTTGTCTAATGAGTAACCACAATACTGCGGACTGCAGAAGGAAGAATCTTCCTCATCATGCTGCATGTCTTACAACAGGGAATCAGGGAAGGAAGGAAATGGCAGTAAGTCAGAAAGACTTCCATCATCCCCCTGTCTGTGAGGAGTGGGGTTAGTGACCGTGAATGGCACTCAAGTACTGTGTTTATATGACACAGGATTGGACTTTGATTCAGTTGTGTGCTCTTCTCTAGTGAGTCCTGACCAGATAACCACAGAAACAGTGGAAATCAGGGGACCGATCAAGGGAGCAAGAACCATGACACTACCCATAGCTCGAATCAACATAAGTTCTCGCTATGTGGAAGGAGAAATCAAAGCAGCAGTGATGGACGACCCTATTTACCCTTTGACTTTGGGGTGTAGGTATGTTTTCCTTGGAGAACCTATAAAACCTTTAGTTATGGCAACAGTCCAAACCAGGGAAAGCTCCAGGAAAATGGAGGAGAATCCTATCAATACTCATCCAGAAGAGATGAAAAAGGCTCAAGCAGCAGACAGCACGCATTGAGCCTTGTTTTGGCAAATTGCCTAAAGCACATAACCCTCCAGAGAAAGGAGACTTGTATATGAAGAATGGCCTACTAGACAGAAAAGCTGGAACAGGACCTAAAGGGCATGGACAGCTTGTAGTGCCAAAATCTTACAGGGAGAAGGTTATGACGCTAGGACATGCTATACCCTTCAGTGGACATATGGGAATAGGGGGCACTGGACAAAGGATAGCCTTGTACTACTTTTGGCCAGGGAATTACAAGAGGACATAAAAAGATATGTAAGATCCTGTCCAGAATGCCAAAGAGTAGCTCCTAAGCATAGGACTGCACCAGCAACACTGGGAGAAATGCCTATTATGGGAACCCTTTTGAACGTGTTGCAGTAGATATTGTTGGACCCCTCACTAGGACCAAGAAGAGAAATGCTTACATCTTAACCTTGGTTGATACTTGCTCTATGTGGGGAGAAGCAGTGGCCATGTCAGCTATAGATTCAAAGCACGTGGCAGAGGCCCTGTTGACAATATTTACCCGATTAGGTTTACCGCATCAGATATTGACTGACAATGGGTCTCAGTTTAAGGGAAAGCTAACACAAGAAGTATTCAGGATATTTCAAGCCAGGCACTATCATTGTAGTCCCTACCATGCCCAAGGGAACGGTCAAGTAGAGCGGTTCAATGGTACGCTAATTTCAATCCTTAGAAAGCTGGCGAGTGAAAAACCTGATACTTGGGATACATACTTACCCGCTGCACTATTTGCATATAGGGAAGTACCCCTCAATTCAACTGGATTGGCTCCAGCTACATTGTTGTTTGGAAGACCAATAAAAGGTCCACTGGACGCATTGCTGCGGACATGGACTGATGAAAAGGCAGAGGAAACAGTGACTTCCTCATACCAGTACGTCAACGAGTTGACATCTCGATTGAAAGCAGGTTGGAAACTGGCCAATGATAACTTAAGACAGGCCAGGAGGAAGCATGCTGCGTACTACAACAAAAAGCAAAGGATAGGGAACTGGAGGTGGGTGAAAAGGTGTTATTACTGTTGCCAAGCAGCAATAATAAATTGCAGATTGGATGGCAGGGACCCTATGTCATACTGGAGAAACTTTCCAGGACCAATTATAAGATTGACAAGGGAAGGGAAGGAGAAGGTATATCATGTCAATCTTCTTAAAAAAATACTATGACAAGGAATCATCAGAAGTTGCACATATTATGACCCTAGCCATTGCAACAGAAATGCACGGTGAACCACTTCACTCTATGGAGTATCCACTCACAACTACAGAGGATTATGTTCAAGTAAATATTAGTGAACAGTTAACTCCAGAGCAGAAGAAGAGGGTTCAGAAAGTGTTGGAAACCCATGCTGATGTGCTCACAGATAAGCCAGGTCGTACGAATCTGTTAGAGTACGACATGAAGGTTACCGACCCTACCCCAGTATGCATGAGAACATACCCTATACCCTATGCGAAAGCCCAAGCACTAAGGGAGGAAGTTGATTATCTGTTGAAGGAGAAAATTATCTCGAAGTCAGACTCTCCCTATAGCTCAAGTGTGGTGCTATGAGAAAACCGAGTGGTGAACACAGGTTATGTATTGACTACCGGAAGCTTAATGCGATCACAGAATCTCAGGTGGACCCATTACCTGACACCAACCAGCTGTTCTCTACACTGAGTAAGGCTAGGTATTTATCGAAGGTAGATCTAAGCAAGGGATACTACCAAATACCAGTGAAACCAGAAGTTAGATAATGCTGGCATTCAGTACATCAGACGGACACTACGAGATTTAATGTACTCTACCTTTGGGCTGAAAAATGCTCCAAGTATCTTTTCAAGAATGATGAGGAAATTATTGGAACCTCTACAAAATTCCCCATATCACTAAACTTTTATGGGATGACATTCTTGTTGCAACAAACACATTTGAAGAGCATAGATAGTAGCGCTCTCCATGTTGTTCGACAGACTGACGAGAACTGGATTGACTGCACGTCCAACCAAGTGCTATATCGGTTGTAAGGAGTTGGAATTCTTAGGTCACCCTATTTCTACAGGTACTATGTCTCATGAACCAAAGACTAAAGAGAAGCTAAAGAAGGCACCCAGACCTCAAACGAAGAAAGATGTGAGATCATTCGTGTCTTTATGTGGGTTCTATCAGAAGTACATACCCCCCTTTAAAACTCTGTGTGCACCATTATCCAACTTAACGAAGAAAGGACAGCCTGACAAAATCCAATGGAATGCTGATTGTGAAAAAGCTTACACAGAGCTAAAAGCAAAACTCACCAGCAAACCAATCCTTACACTACCCGATATCACACAGGTATTTGTATTAAGGACGGACGCTAGCAGTATAGGGATAGGTGCAACTCTCTTGCAGAAATCAAAAGCCCAGCCGGAGGAACTTTTACCAGTCGCCTACGCCAGTAGGAAGCTGAATGCAGCTGAGTTGAACTACTCGACCATAGAGAAGGAATGTTTAGCTCTAATTTGGTCCATCAACAAATTTTCACCTTATCTGTATGGGACACACTTCATTGTCCAAAGCGATCATCAACCTTTAACATTCTTGGCTGCATCTAAAAAGCTAAATTCGAGATTGTTAAGGTGGAGTCTGCTTCTGGCGCCTTATTCCTTTACCGTGAATTACATTCCGGGAAGAGACAATGTAGGAGCTGATTTTTTAAGTCGAAACCCTAGTACTCTGGAAGGACAGACGCAAAAGGATTAACCACAGCAGGGGTTTACACGTCAGCTATGACAAGTCACAGCTAGGAAAGGAGGGGGCTATGTCGTGAAACGAAGTGTAACCCACTACTTTGTTAATCACTATGTCGAGATACAGATTTGCTTCAACCAATCAACTTGCACCCGTTCACCAGTCTCTGAGACAGAATAAATTATACTGTTCAACGCAGTCACGCAAGATGCCGGATAAAAACTGAATAAAATTAGGCTGTATGGAGCAAAAACGACGAACCGGAGGAAAACCAATCATTTTGCTCCGCAAGGAACCAACCGAAAGCCTTGCTTAAGCAGTTACCTACCTAATATTAATAGGGCGGAATTTTTATGCTAAAACCGCAATCCCGAACTTGACGCGCCAGAGATACTGACTGAAGAGGAAGAAGCTGTCACCTTGATTGATTGTTTACCTGAGGGCATCGACTGCAACCTACTTCACTAGTCGAGTCAAACTGGGGTTTTTTTTTTAATCTTGGAGGGTAAATATAAATTTACGATAACCTTTAGGAAAAAATAAGGCCTTCAGCAGGCATATAATGTTGGTATTTGTTGTGTGTCATTATACTACTACACCTGTATATATTTAATAATATTTTGGGTTCACTTATGAATGTATATGATTGATATAGACAAAGATAATAGGACTCATACCTCAAATCTATTGTCTTCTATAACTTCAGTCTATTGTCTCAGATAAAACCAACTGCAAATATAACCAAAACAGTCCTTGTTCAGGACTCAATCTATTGTCTCCTATACTTATCAATCTATTGTCTCAGATAAGACCAACTGCAATATAACCAAAACAGTCCTTGTCAGGACTCAATCTATTGTCGCATCTAACTCCAATCTATTGTCTCCTATACCTCCCACCTGATATATCACCAAACAGTCCTCGTCTCATATACTCCTATCATAAGAACATAACAATATTGTTAGGATATATGTTACCAGCTAGTATATGCACTTTGTCATGAGAGGGACGTGGTATAGTATAGGGGGAAGGACATTGTTGTAGCACGCCTAGGTGTACGGATTAGTGGATTTATTCATGTATTGATTTATAGTATGGGATGTATTCATGTATAAGGTGTATTCATGTATTGAATCTATATTATTGAATGTATCCATGTATTAGTTTAGCAGAAAGAATGCTTTGCAAGTAGACACCTGTCTTGTCTCGCTATTGCGAGATCATACACAGCCATGTTGTCATTCATCCTACATGCATTACATTGAGACACGCTCATTTAACTCACACTAGAAATAGGTGGGCTTGAGGACAGAAATTAGCCCCTATTTTTGCTTTGTTACAGATTTTATTTGTGTCATAAAAACCTGAGGTCGTATGTTCGAGTCAATCCCCGCTGCTGGAACTCCGCAGGAGCATAGAGGTTGACCAGACTCTACATCTTTGGTCCCCCTCAGTCTTGGGTGGGCTAAAAGGAACGATACTCTGCCTTTTTTGAGTGAACCAAACAAAGAAGAACAGATCTTAAGAGAGATGAGTACACAGTTTAGTACCATTCTGTCGGCATTGTGAGCATAGAAACTGTCAATGAAGAAACGTGAATTAGCGTAGCAAGAGACAATAATAAGATCATAGTGGATAAATTATACGAAAATAAAGCACAGTGATATAATTTTTTTTGTTCCTAAAATTGGGAAAAACTTGTTGTAATATTTATTTACATAACTATATAACTATAAATATTTGTAAAGGATATGTAAACTTACGAATTCATTACAGTCCATTGTGCAACAGTCACCCTTCAGCACAGGGTTAGATAGTGGATATACTAAATAATAATAAGGAAATTGTAGTTGAAGACTTCGGTCAATTTATCTTTGTTAAGTAAAATCTGTTCCTTGTTTTTGTTTTAATATCACAGTTAGTTACACAGCGGAGGTGGCACTTTATGTCGGTCTCCTTACTCAACTATTGTTTCGAGATCAGAACATTTCACAGCCGTAACAAATTTGTGATACCAGTAGTTCTCTCAGACACTGGACTTTCACCATTTTCTGCAGAAAATTCTATTTCTGTAATTTTCAGTACTATACTGAATCCTATCCAGACCAGAATAAAACCTCTCGCCACAATGAAATCTTTAATACTTCCCTCTGCTACGGTGCTATATGACTACTTTTATCTTTATCAAGACGAACCAAGATTTAGAAATGCAAAAATAAACAAACAATAAAGGACGAAACCCGTTTTAAGGATCCACTTTTAGTTGTGTTACTAAATGCGCTTTAAAAAAAATGGCTCACTGCTCATCATAGATGACGCTTCGATGCTTTCGTGCCACCCTGTTTCCATGCTTCTGAAAAAAATAGGAATGAATGAAATGATCACAGGGGAATTTAATGCCGTCAACAGGGCATGTAGCAGACAGAGCAGACAATAATCATTTCCAGCCATGCTTTGACGGGTGACTTACCTGTTAATCAATAATTCGCGAAGTCGTTGACAAAACTTGTGAATGTGCATATGGTTGGTTAGATAGAGTGGCCCGTGTAGTTTCCGGGGGTCTCTGGTCAGACATAGAACGAATAGGACTCCTGCTCCATGTTATGTCGTACAAGGCAATTAATATGAGGTTACGCTATAGGCTGGCAACCTCATGATATAAAACACACTGCAACAGAAACAACCGCTGCATGGAGAACCAACTGCAGGGCTAGCTTCATGCTTCATAAGGAGTCAATACGAAGTTGATGATGATGATGATGATAATGATGATGATATGGTAATAGAGCTGCATGTAACGTTTCAGCTGCTCTCTACGATGAGTAGAGCTTAGTGATGTCAAGCGTCAAGTATTTGAAAAGCGACAAATATACAAAGCTCAGGTGATCTTACATGAAAGTGTTTTTTTAAATTTATTTTTAAATAGGACATCTTTCTATTGGGAAGGGATGAGGAGGAGAACACTAACTACCACATAAATTATGAGGTATGTTAGGGGTACAAAAAGTAGATGAACAATAAATGTCTTTATGGAACACCTTTATGATTTATTGTTAGTAGGTCATCATATTTAAATGCGGTTAGGATTTCCAAGGATGACGTGATGTGTGACAACAAAAATGTATATTTAATGTCCGTTACAAAACGTAGGACCTGTAAACTCTTGACAGATTGTCAAAGAAATTTAGAAAAACAAGAAAAGCAAAACTAGGGACATATGAAATGCTTTTTGATCGTGTTTACTGTCAAATTTAAATTCATGAACTGTTGAATCTACGAGTATGTAAATTTACATTGTTGTAAACTATATTTGCCAATCTAATTGTTTGTCTTCTTCCTTTTCTTCTTTTTCCTCTTCCTCATCTTCTTCTTCTTTGTCACGGGGTTGTCTCCGCTGCTCTGAAGCGTTGGTCCAACAATGGCCAAACGTATGAGGGTCCTCAAAGGTATCAATCTTTACTCAAGATTACTGTTGCCAGAGATACACATAGAAGAATGATGCTTCAATTTCAGGAGCCTCAAAGGAATTTTAAGAAAGCAAGCATAACAACTGAGATAATCTAAGCTAACTTCCCGCCGCTTCTGTGAGGACAAATAAATTTGCTCGTATTTTCTGAGCCCCCAACTGAAATGATTCAGTAAAATATTACTTTACTAGCTTTGGATCGTTATGTATTTAAATTAACTGAGTCATACGGGTGCAATTCACTCAATAATGGTTAAATCAACTATCAGTTTGTATATACAAATAACAAATTTAATATTTAATTATAGTTATCAAAGCTAAAAAAACAGTTGCTTGGAAAAAATCAAGCACTGATGTTTTCATCACAGAAAGTGACTTTAAAGTGGCGATCGTTAAAAAAAAAGTTCTTTTGCTATGCCTGACTGTAAAAATTAACTAGCCAGATGTTGACGATGATTTGTTTTTGGTACTGAGTTCCGTCACTCTTGGTTCCGAAGGGTGTTGTTGACTCTTCTGTCAATCGTCAAATTATGTGGCGGTAGCACGTCACTGGTGATAATGCTGGGGGTAACCACTCCAATTGTCACAGCAAGCGTCTTCACGACCCGTGTGATGTAGACATCAAATGTAGACTGCTGGCAACTTAAACCAAAAACTTGTACCACAAATTGAGATAAAAGAAATCTTTCTTCTATGTATAGAGTCGCCTGACATGAGAATCAGGCGCCCTCCGCTTCCATTCCACCATTTTATATTTTTCAGATACTTTAACCTCTCTGAGCATTAATTTTTAAACCCGAGGAACGGATGAAAGTGCGTTTGGACAGCGGAAAACGACAACTGCATTATTTAAACATGTTTGAATGTACGCAAAAACTTATTAAAATATTAGTATAATAAATATGTACACCATGATGTCTTCATCATCCACCCACTGCTTCGCAGGGATTCCTGAAGTAAACAGTTATGTAGGCTGCTTTTGGGTTTCTTGTGTACATCGCGAGAAGCATTCGCATCGCAAGCAGTCACTACAGCGTCTTGATAGCGTGACTTCATGGAAATCCACGTTCATCGCTGACTTTTGTCAGGAAAAAAGTAAGATGCGTGCAAATGGATTTTACATGTTACAGCCTTGTATGCATCTATGCCTGTACAATTCACAAGCATTTGTGATTTAAACATAGTAAATGCCAAGAATATGTAACAAAAGTGATAAAATGAGGTACATAACTTACAAAGTGAAACGCTCGATTATCATGAGCCCCAACTTTATATGTAAGTGTAAAATGAAGTCTTTGTTAACTAATGGCTCATGTATTACATTTTTATGCCCGAGCTGCATACGATCCCTGATAGGCCACACCTTTCTTGCATAATGTTCCTGTCTGTTGCGGCTGTCCCATTCACATAGGAAGCAACAAAATTTAGTATACCCAGTCTGCATGCCCGTGAGCATTGAATGACCTTTAGGTCTCCACAAATCCGCCATTGGTAGTCATTGTACTTTATTTTGGGGAAAAGTATAGCCATATTGTCATAAGTTTCTTTCATATGAACAGAGTAGGCGACTGGAATTGATGAAAATAAATTTCCGTTATGCAATAACACGGCTTTTAGACTAGTCTTGGAAGAGTCGATGAAAAGTCGCCATTCGTTGACTATGTGCTCATGACCGAGGTGCACCATTAGACCGTTTACATCTTTGCAATAGCAAATGCCATCATCCATCTCAAAGTATTGAACAAGTTCTCTGTGTCTACGACGAAATTTAGATATCTGAATATTGGGCGCTAAAAGATTCCATTCTTTGAGTCACGAACCGAGTAATTCCGCTTGTCCTTTGGTAAGAGCGAGATCACGTATTAGATCTGACAGTTCTGAATGGTTAATTAAGTGAACACCATCATTCACCGGTATATAATCCGAGTCAGAATTAGTTTCTAAAGCAGATAAACTATCACTTTCTGATGGTTCATTCACGTCCAACGGATATTGTTCTGGTGGAAATGGGATTGGACATGTGATTGGATCATGAGGCACTGGTTTCGAAACCAATTCAATATTTGGATAAACCACAGACTTTCTAGTTTTAAAAGTGAAACCATGGATATTTGTCAAGCAGAAGTAACAATCAGTAGCGTGATTTGTCGGTTCACGCCATATTACTGGCACTCCAAAAGGCATCGACTTATGCTTCGGCGATTTTCGTAACCAACCTGCCAATGTATTTGCACAAGTCGAACAAACTGCATTTGGCTTCCAAGATTTATTTGCATCATCAACTTTAGAATCGAAATAAAGTTCATATGCTTTCTTTAGTAATGGTGTAAAGTTTTTCTGGTGAACACGATCGGTAAAATATCCGCACACGTAACAGAACAGATCAGCCGAATTTCTACAACTTCTAGAAGCCATATTTCGCTCAGAATTATTTCAAAATACAGTAACTATTTGAAAAATAGCGTAACATATGTCATGCATCTTTTAGCAGTATAAAAAAGTAGAATTATTTTGCATTTTATTAATTTTTAATAAGTTATATAGTAAAAATGAAACGGAGCAAATAACGGTTTCCCAAAAATATATTTATTCCCAAATATCTTAAGAACCCGACGTGATAGAGATAAACGGATTTCAGATTTGAAATCAGCGCAAGAAACTGACCTAAGAACACTTATTCTTATATAAGAAAGAAAAATGTTGTTTGTCAGTGATATTAGTATAATAAATATGTACACCATGATGTCTTCATCATCCACCCACTGCTTCGCAGGGAGCCTGAGACTGCTTCTGCTTTTGGGTTTCTTGTGAAGAGACTCGCACGAAGCAGTCACCAGCTCTTGCAGTGGTGGTTCATAAATCCAATCATTTTATATGGTGAGGTTACCAGCCTTGTATGAACCTGTACATTCACAAGCAATTTAAACATAGTAAATGCAAGAATATAAAGTGATAAAATGTACATATTACAACTTACGCCGATTATCGTGAGTGAATTTACAGACTTTTTAAACAGGGAAAACTTCCGAACAGTGTCGGGCCATTGGTTTTAAGTGGCCAGCTTACAGGTGGTCAGGGTATTACTTTAGTTATAATCCCAATGTTATTTTTTTTATTTATTTATTTATTTTTTTTTTCTTCTAAAATGTATTCTTAACTAGATGGAAATGCAGTGAATAGTCTTAAAATGTTGTAGATTAGGCGCGACATTTTCGCTCACACAGTCATGTGGTTTCGTTGGAAAAAAACCTCCAATCAGAAGTTGTTTATTTTAAAATTTCCTTGCCAATCCAACCACGAATTATTGTCTGATATCGGTAGGGGTTTTTTTTTCCACCCACTACCCTCATCTGCAGAAAATTCTACACGACACACAAGATATTTTCTGCCGGAGAGGAAAGAAGACCAGCAACAAAGAACGTAACATATTTAGTGACATTCTTTCGCTTCTTCTTCTTCTCCATCTTCTCTCCCCCACCTCATCCTTCCTTCTCTTCATCATCTTCATGTTCTTCCTCCTCATCTTCTTCTTGTTTTTTATTGTTCTTGTTTTTCTTTTTGTTCTTGTTCTTCTTTTTGTTCTTGTTCTTCTTGTTGTTTTTCCTCTTCATTTTATTCTTCTTATTCCGTGTTCTTGTTCTTGTTCTTCTTCGTCTTTATTCTTGTTCTTGTTGTTGATGTTGTTCTTGGTCTTCTTCTTATTCTTGCTCTATTTCTTATTTTTCTTTCTCCATTTTAATTCTTCTTATTCTTGTTCTTCTTCTTGTTCTTGTTGTTCTTGTTCTTGTTGTTCTTGTTCTTGTTCCTGTTCTTGTGCTTGTTGTTCTTGTTCTTGTTGTTCTTGTTCTTCTTCTTGTTCTTCTTGTTCTTGTTCTAGTTCTTCTTGTTCCTGTTCTTCTTGTTCTTCTTCTTCTTGTTGTTCTTCTTCTTCTTGTTCTTCTTCTTGTTGTTCTTGTTCATGTTCTTGTTGTTCTTGTTGTTCTTGTTCTTCTTGTTGTTCTTGTTCTTCTTGTTGTTCTTGTTCTTGTTGTTCTTGTTGTTCTTCTTGTTCTTCTTGTTCTTGTTCTTGTTGTTCTTGTTCTTGTTGATCTTGTTCTTGTTGTACTTCTTGTTCTACTTCTTGTTCTTGTTCTTCTTGTTCTTGTTCTTCTTCTTATTGTTCTTCTTGTTCTTCTTCTTGTTCTTCTTGTTCTTGTTATTCTTGTTCTTTTTGTTGTTCTTGTTCTTGTTCTTGTTGTTCTTGTTTTTTTGTTCTTCTTGTTCTTCTTGTAGTTCTTCTTCTTGTTCTTCTTTTTGTTCTTGTTCTTGTTGTTATTGTTCCTGTTGTTCTTGTTCTTGTTGTTCTTCTTCTTGTTCTTCTTCTTCATTGTATTCTTCTTCTTGTTCTTGTTCTTATTCTACATTTGGCGGTTCTAGATTGAGTGAGCCCCTAAACAAGCGTCAACGTGCGATGCCTCTTTTAAAGAAATTCCTGTTGTATCATCACGTGCATATTTGTGCGGGAGACCCCTAATCGTGCGAGCCCCTAAGCAAAAGCCGAGGTTGCCTACACCTAAAACCGCCACTGTCTTTAACCTTATTACTTGTCAGCTCCCTTTGGAGCCCAAACCTTAACAAATACAAGCCAAGTCTTCTTGTTCTGTGCCATTAGTTCCATATCTTCTTTATTTCCTTGATGTCTACGTGAAATTCCTTTCTCCCTGTGGTTTTTGACCTTTTCGTCATCTACTTCTCTCCTTTCTCCTGGGATTCCAGAACAAAGACCGCCCTGCACGGCAATAACCTGATTATCTCGATGTATATCCTGCTCATCGCCAACATCTCCACCCACATCCTGTTTCACCAAAAGATTGGCACATAAGCATTGGGTCGATCTCTTCTCCTCTCTGGCAGTATTTAGTTACTTTCTGTGTGCACTAAATTACTTGCAATTTCCGTGGCCGCCCATTTCTTTCTCTGCTATCAAGCAGATGTTAGCTATTTTCTTATCAATTTTACACTCCCTTTAGTGATAATTTCGCTTCTCGGCTTTCTTAAAATTAAGACGCAGGTAAAACCAAGATGGGCCCCGGTCAATTTTCGCATAGTGACCGCATGTCATGTTTACCTAGGAGGGCCCCGCGATAAATTATCGACCTGTCGGCATGCACTTGGCTGAAACGAATGACATAATCATTTCCTGTACACCTTGTTACAAAGAGATTACTGTAGTTGAAAGAAAGATGTTGTATTTGAGAAAACATTGCCGAGAGAGTGGAAGACATGACCTTAGTATTAATGCACATAAATTTCCTAGTAGAAATATTTTGAATTACCCCATCCTAAACACGCGTGCTTGAAATTATTCGCCGGCACTCGAGATGTAAACATAATTACATTTCTAATTGGGGCTTGGTTTAATAGTAAATAACACGTGCCCGGAACGGAAGGGGCAATATAACCTGACACTTTAGTCGGTTGAAAGCACAGTGAAAATTCACCTCGCGCCAAGAAGACAACCAGACCTGTACAGAGTTAAGAATAGTACCAGACCGGACCTTGTTTGAGCGTCTTGAGGACTTAAAGCCCAGGAAAACTCTAATACCTCGTATGTTAACACGGAAAACCGGAATCTGAGAGAACTGAAACACAAGTCAAAGTGGGAACTTACTGCTAAACTAACAAAACCCCAGACGAAGTGTAAGAGGCCTCTACAAGTGCCTTTATTTACATATATGTGCCTATATATGTGAAAATTGCTAGTGGATGTCCAAGTCATTTGAGGCTGGCAAACTCAGCATATAGAATGATGATTTCATGAACCACCACTGCCTGTGCTGGTGACTGCTTTATTGCAATTTTCTTAAAAAGAACCAAAAGCAGAGGTAGTCCCAAGTTCCATATGGAGCATGAAGGGAATGATGAAAGAAATGATGTACATACTTGTTATATTATTGACATTTTCAACCAGTGTAAATGTAAAACATATTCACTCTAAATGTAATGAAAGTTTCAACCTTTTCAACCAGTGTAAGTGTAAAACATATTCATTCTAACTGTAATGAAAGTTTACAACCTTTCCAAGCGATGTAAATGTAAACATATTCAAACTACATTAAAATTTTCAACTAAAGTTATATATAAAACTATTCATTTTAAATGTAAAGATAGTTTTTCGCCCACTGGGATTAATATTAATTCTCAGCGAGGGTAAAAGTTCTGAGGTAGATGGGATGGTGGAATGAAAAGAGGGGGGCACATAAGTATGTGTCGGGAAACTCAATACCTAGAGGGTTTTTGTTTCTCTTCTTTTGCCATACTAATTGGTGGTACCAGTTGACGGTACTATTTCTGGAACAGGTGAGGGTAAAAGTGGCCTGAAGTCGACGCTAGACATCATCATCAAACGGGTCTTTGCAGTTAGTCCCTGATTCTACGGAACGTGCTGCAATATTTAATCTTTACCAGGGATACGAGCGATCCAGTCATCTATCTGCGAAGAACCAAAACACCAGCGGGAGCAGAAACCCCAGCAGCTAAGTGTACAAATAAAAGCTGCCAAGTGAAACTTCCCCTTATACTAATCCCCATCAACATCATATCATGATGACCAATTTTGGTTAAAGAATTATTCAATTTGTAATACCTGTTAAAACCTAATTGGTTATTAAATTTGTTACTTATATCTATCCGAATATAAAGTTGTTTTAATCATTCTGAAAGTGTTGTATCCGTATTTCTCAGACAATGTATTAAATACACTTAAACAGAGCTATACAATAATAATAATAAGAGGAAATTCGCTGAATTAATTCATCTGGGGGCTTGAACGAGCTAACGAATTATTTTACATAATCCTTCACAAAAGTTGACGGCAGATACTAGAGTTAACGTGCTCAGCCAATGCAGAATTGTTCTCGCTTTTCTGAATATCTTGTGAACACTTCCTGGATATAGAAGCATCATTATCCTTCTATCTACAACTCTGCCAAGCGTAATCTTGTGCAAAGGTAGACACCTTTGAAGACCCACATCAGTCACTCTTGAGTTTTGGCCACTGTTGGACCACCACTGTAGAGCTAAGGGGAGGAAACCCGTGACAAAGATGTCGATGTATGACCTCAGGTCAATTTTGATCAAAAGTGGGATAGAATAAAGCAGTACTATGGCGACGACAGGTAAAATATCATTTAGTTTTAATTTTCCACCACTCTGTCGGTGGAGTTGTAGGAAACAGACCCTGCCACAGAGATAGAAGTTACATAACATCATCATCATCATTATTCTTTAGCTCCACAAGTGTGGTAAAGTGGGATGTTATAAATATTTATAGGGGACTTAGTGTACTGACTGAGATCAGCTGTGAAGGTATATATATCTAATAAGAGTAGTGTATTATATCTAATAAGAGTAGTGTATTATAGATAACCTTACTTACTGCCACATATGTATACCTCAGTCAGAATTATTCTGGAATAGTGTGATGACTACGTTATATGTCTAGGGTATGTGTATGATGAAGTGTAAGTCATAACAACAACAGACAGATAAACAATTTAATTTATTCCACCACACTTGACAACACTGTGACACTCACATACATATAACACTCTAAGAGGATATCTTAAAGGAGTCACTGATAACTTTTCAAATAACAATATGTATTCAGTGCTGTCATGGATGTATATGTGTCCTGATTCAAATACAAAGGGAACCAGGAATCACAATCAATTTTAATTACAAGTTATATGTACAGAATTTATTAATATGATTCTTATAGTGACATATATTATTAATGGTATCCTATGTGTGTCAGTTGTGTAGTGGTAATATGAGGTAATACTGGTTTTGTTTTGTTCAAGCTCTGTTGGTATTTGTCATCATGACTTCAATAGTTTGTTTATATTGGAACTAGTATTGGAGATGTTCTCAGTTCCTGGTATTAAAACAATAAATTCCCCTCTTAATTTTAGTTTATAATGTCATTTTAAGATGGGGGTACATAATGTTGAGCTCCATGGCCACACTCTCTTATCTTGCGTGATGACTGCAGTAAAAGACTCCTCTGCTCGTTAACTGTAATGAGTTCTGGAGCCACCCCACTGGTTGCTATATGGACCAAGGAGTATGCTGTCCACTTCTGGCTTCAGCAAAGCTCTGACCAGGTGCTGCTCAATAACTTTAAGACCACGGTCCCTGAAACAAGAAGGTTGTACCTTCTACGTCAGAACTAATTTACACTCTATTTCTACACTGAGCACAATACATCACAAACATTGAGTTCAGAGCGTTAGGCCAACTGTCAGCTTCATCTGAAATACTTTATACCAGTATTTCCCTCCCTACTGGTTACTACGCCTCTGCAATTCCAGCATTATTTCTTTCTAGTTAATAATCTAGGTGTCAGTGTCCTGTTTGGCCATTCCATGCAGTTTTACTTTCCTCCGACACCTTCTGTTCAGGCTGGAGCACTATAGGCTTTACATCATGTTCGCTACTGAACCACACATATATACAGATATAAATTATCAATTTACATTCAATTTTCATTAAAAGATATTGAATATTTCAAGCTTACCACAATTCATGGAAATAATAATAAACAGTTTCGTTGACTGGCAATGAATATAGCACAACTCCGATCTGCCGATGTCCCAGGCTTTATTTTATAAAAAATATACACTGGTGCTCAACGCACTGCTTCTTAGTAGGTTTATTACAAGATGTGGCAATGAAAAGACGCTCTGAATTGTGTATATTCGCAGCTCTACCCAATCACACCACGTCTACACATCTTTTCAAAAAAGTACCCCTTTCTCACGTTTCCCCTGACAACACAAGATAGTATTTATAGTCCGACCAATCGTGTTTAGTCTTTCATTTGTTGCGCTCCAATCACATAGGAGTTAACATGGTAGGCTATTTCCGTAACGTAATGTTTTTTCAAACACGTTATAAAAAAAATTTTATGAGCAGAAATGATTTCATGCTGTCAGGCACCCCCACTATTTTATTTTGGCCATAACTTGGTAATTCCTAGACTATTTGCGTAACGTTTTACATATTCTTTATCAGCAAACCCTAAGGAACCCAAATATCTCAATTTAAGGGAGCTAGGTGGCTGCGTTCAAAATGTGCATTTTCTACCACCTCCTGTTTACTTCAATCCCCATGTGGTGTCTGGGTACTGTCATGTTTTCAAACGTAAACCCATCTATTGTCATCTTTCCCAATAAGCGTTTTTCAGGATTTTAAAACCTAACTCTGGTATGGGTAGTGAATTTTATCACTGTCGATTTGAAATAAAGTTAGTGCATGTGGCCTTACACGCGTGATGGCAGCAATTGTGTATCGCGCGACGCGTGTTTAGTGTTGCACGTGTCCCTCCTTTCTGCCTCTCCCTTCTCTCTATCCTTTAGTCCATCTGTCTTTTAGTTACGCCGTGTATAAAATGGAATGAATGAAATATTAAATTTAGGTCATTGATCAGCTTGCGTATCTCAAGGTTTTCCCAAGAAATACAGTACACGTTTCATTGAAGAAAGCGGGTAATAATACAGTAGGCTTTTACTATCAACGTGAAAGCGTTACAATTTGCCGACGAAGTAGAAAACAAGGGGGATTTCGAGTACAGGCATTGTGACAGCACTGTTCTTTACCATTCTTCTTTCCTTTTATTAAATTTATTTGTTAGGCTTTGCATTTACGTTTTAATTTATATATGGGGATTAGAATAATTCACGACATCTCCCCTCTTAAAACAGACATTATATGTCAGTCCTTTATTCTATATACACATAGAGAAATTTATTATTATTTCTGGGGTTTACGGTGATTCTCATCACACGGATGGCGGCTTAAAAGATCCGCTCCCAAATTTGTTTTTCCAAATATATACTCAATGCTAAAATTATAGGGAGCCAAAAGCAAGGACCATCGGAGTAACCTAGAGTTCGCATGCCTAGCCTGGGCTAGAAACGATAAAGGTTTGTGATCCGTTTGCAACTTAAATGCCTTCCCATACAGATAAATATTGAATTTCTTTATTGCCCATATTACTGCAAGACATTCTTTTTCGCTAGTTGAGTAGTTGATTTCAGCTTTATTCAATTTTCTGCTAGCATATGCCACTGGGCTTAATTCCCCATCCAATGCATCTGATTTCTGTAGTAGAGTTGCACCCAACCCAATATTACTGGCATCCGTCCTTACTATGAATTCTTGACTTAAGTCAGGTAATTTCAAAATAGGTTTACTTGTGAGCTTTTCCTTCAATTCTTGGTAAGCCATTTCACATTGTGGTGTCCATGTAATGCGATCTGGATGTCTTTTACGTGTCAAATCAGTTAACGGTGCACATATGGAATTAAAGTTTTTGATATACTTCTGGTAGAAACCACATAATGAGACAAAGGATCTCACGTCCTTCTTGGTTTGTGGTCTCGGGGCTTTCTTTAGTTTCTCTAAATTCTTTGGGTCAAGGGTCATGTTTCCCTGATAAACTGTGTGTCCCAAAAATTCCAATTCTTTACATCCAACGCAACATTTGGTTGGTCGGGCTGTTAAATTTGCTTCCCTAAGTCGATCAAACAGCATATTCAGAGAGTCAATGTGTTCCTCAAATGTTTCTGTTGCTATAAGGATATCATCCATGAAATTTGTTATACATGGATTATTCAGAGGGTCCAATAATTTTCTCATCATTCTAGAGAAGACACTAGGCGCATTCTTCAATCCAAATGGCAATCTATTAAACTCATAGTGTCCTTCTGAGGTACTAAAAGCTAGGTATGGTCTAACCTCAGGCTTTACTGGAATCTGATAGTATCCTTTACTCAGATCCACTTTTGAGAAATATTTAGCTTTATTTAGTCTGGCAAACAGCTGATTTGTATCCGGCAATGGATCCACCTGTCCTTCTGTAATAGCATTCAGTCTCCTGTAATCTATACAGAGTCTATGTTCTCCAGAGGGCTTCCTTAAGAGTACAACACCGGAACTATATGAGGATTCACTGTGTGAAATAATTCTTTCCTTTAACAGATAGTCTATCTCTTCCTTCAAAGCTTTCTCCTTAGCAAACGGAATCGAATATGGTTTCATACAGACGGGTGTGGGGTCTATCAGTTTCATATCATATTCCAATAGGTTTGTATGCCCTGGTCGGTCTGTTAACACCTCTGCATGATTATTTAGAACCTGTTGCACTCTCTCTTTCTGAGTTTTCGTTAAATGTGTACTGATTTTCACCTGGGCTGCTGTCTCACAGGGGTGTAATGGATATTCAAATGATGAAAGTGGTTCCTTTTTCATCTCCATGGCGATGGACAAGGTCAACAAGTGTGTCTCTTCCTGATGTTCTCTTTCCAAATATTTCTTCAGGAGATTCACATGATAGATTTTTTCTTTCCCCTTCTTATCTATCTTATAATTTGTTCTAGACACCTTCTCTAAAACTGTATATGGACCTTGCCATCCAATCTGTAACTTATTCTGACTCCCGGGGAGAAGAAGCAGTACCTTCTCTCCCACAGCCAAATCTCTGTCTTTCGCCTTCCTGTTATAATAGGCAGCATGTTTCTTCCTGGCTTGTTTCAAATTTTCATTGGCAAGTTTCCAGCCAGTTTTTAAACGAGTGGTCAGCTTATTCACATATTGGTATGAAGATGTAATGTTTTCCTCTGCCTTTTCATCAGTCCACGTTCTTAACAAAGCTACATATGGACCTTTAATTGTGTGGACCTATTTGTCCATGCACCGGTATGGTCTCTTCCACTCGAAGCTCTATAGTGATGATTTTTCTTCCCAGAATTATCATGCATAAAACGACCGCTACCAATTTTTCTTTTGGGGCTTTCTCCCCACTTAAAATTCTTGATGAGAGATTTCCTCTCTACATCCTCTTCCTCCAGTTTGTTTAAGTCCGATTGAGGGATTTTCGGGTTATCCTGGGGTAAGACATCTTTTTGCACTCTCCGCATAGTGGCCATTGTAAAACAGTTAAGTGAAGCTTGTCCGTGAAAAGGGGCTTCCCATTCCCTTTGGTCCACTTTATCAAATCTATTTTTCTTTTTATTATCAGGCCTAATTTTGCCCGTGGCGTGTCCAGGTCCTGATCAATGTTCCCACTTGTGGGTGTTCCCTCATGTGCTATGCTACACCTTTCTACAAAATTCTCAATGTCCCATCTTGCTTTGGGCCAATAATAATTGTGAGCCACCTTTTGAATGATGGTACCTATCTTCTCATGGTCCCCATCTGGTTTCACATGTAGGCTACTTATTAATTCTGTCCTATATCTCTTTGGAAGAACCAGCTGTCCCTGACCTTTGGATCTAGCTCCAGTCTTCCTATACATCAACTTGTTTTTCATGTAAAAATCTCCCTTGCCTGGAGTTGTATGACAAGTTGACAATTTCCTGAAACAAGGCTTGAGTGTTTTATCCCCAGCCTGTGCCTTCCTCATCTCTTCTGGAGTGGTATCTAACATAATATCCTCCTCCTTTCTTGAGGTCGACCTGACCTGAAGGGTGGCCATATACACAGGTTTCCTTCTGCAACGGTCAGTGTCATGATTGTCCATCTGACAATTTTTACACCACCTTTTTCCTTGGTTGTAAGATTTTCTTTCATCATATTTCCTTTCATCGAATTGTGGGGTTTTATTTTTATTTTCATACCGTGGCCTATCAAACTGGTGCTTACCTTTGTTTTGATCCCTAGGATCAAATTTATTAAAGTTCTGTGGTGCCCTAAAGTTATCCACTTGTTTCTTTTTTATTACCTGTTACCTCTGCTTGAGCTGCTTGATACCTTTCAGCAACATTTAGCAACTCACCCAGCCTCTCTGCACCTTGTTCCATGAGAAACTTTCTCAGGTCTGGAGCCATGGACTCTCTTAGTTGCTCTATAAGGACCATTTCCTTAAGATCTTGGGTTTTCCCCAGAGAAGTCCATTTCTCCAAGTATGTCTCTATTCGTGCAGAGAACTGGTGATAGGTTTCACCTGACAGTAGTTTAGCATTCCTAAATTTTTTCCTATAAAATTCTGCATTCTTTTCATATCTTAACAAAAGAGCCTGCTTTAGCATGTCATAATTTTCCTGATCACTTCTGCTCATTTTTGCAAAAACTTCATAAGCTGCCCCACGAAGTCCCTGAGATAACTTTAAGCTCCACCTTTCTCTCTCTAACCCATATGTGGTAGCTAATAGTTCATACCTATTTAGATAGCTCTCTATATCATCGTCTTTCTCAACAAAATGATCTAAATGAAAATTCATAGCTGAGGTTGAGGCTCCTTGGCTAGCAGTGGCATCCGAGGCAAAGGGACTGGCACCATTTTCAGGAGCATGGCCTTGAAACTCAAACTCCCTTAGTCGTAACTCATGTTCCCTTTGTAATCTCTTCTCCTCCTTTTCTGCTTCCCTCTCTGCAGCTAATCTCTTTTCTTCTCTTTCTGCAGCTAATTTCTTCTCTTCCCTTTCTGCAGCCAATCTTTTGTCTTCTCTTTCGGCCTCCAATTTCTTAGCCTCAGCCTCAATCTGCAACCTCTTAAATCTCTTTTTCAGCTTCTATTCTCTTATCTTCGGCCAATCTTTCAGATTCTAATTTTCTTTCGGCCTCTTTTTCTAATCTTCTTTCTTCCCGTTCAATATATTTGTCACATTCAGCAGTGACATAAGAAATCATAATTTGCCCGTCCATTCCTAACTCTTTCGCAGTCTGTACAGCAGCAGATCGAAATTTTGCCAGGTCGGCCATTGTCTAACAGATAAATGTCTAAACAATTTTATCTATGACTAATTAACTCAAGACAACACAGGCACTGTGAGCTCAACCTTATTTATTTTCACCCAAGGATACCTTTTAATTCTTATTATTCCCTGAAGTGAATTACCCCCAATATTTGTAATAGGGAAAGATTCAAAATCCCGAGGGCGAGACCCCAATATATGTGGTAAAGTGGGATGTTATAAATATTTATAGGGGACTTAGTGTACTGACTGAGATCAGCTGTGAAGGTATCTATATCTAATAAGAGTAGTGTATTATAGATAACCTTACTTACTGCCACATATGTATACCTCAGTCAGAATTATTCTGGAATAGTGTGATGACTACGTTATATGTCTAGGGTATGTGTATGATGAAGTGTAAGTCATAACAACAACAGACAGATAAACAATTTAATTTATTCCACCACACTTGACAACACTGTGACACTCACATACATATAACACTCTAAGAGGATATCTTAAAGGAGTCACTGATAACTTTTCAAATAACAATATGTATTCAGTGCTGTCATGAATGTATATGTGTCCTGATTCAAATACAAAGGGAACCAGGAATCACAATCAATTTTAATTACAAGTTATATGTACAGAATTTATTAATATGATTCTTATAGTGACATATATTATTAATGGTATCCTATGTGTGTCAGTTGTGTAGTGGTAATATGAGGTAATACTGGTTTTGTTTTGTTCAAGCTCTGTTGGTATTTGTCATCATGACTTCAATAGTTTGTTTATATTGGAACTAGTATTGGAGATGTTCTCAGTTCCTGGTATTAAAACAATTAAATTCCCCTCTTAATTTTAGTTTATAATGTCATTTTAAGATGGGGGGTACATAATGTTGAGCTCCATGGCCACACTCTCTTATCTTGCGTGATGACTGCAGTAAAAGACTCCTCTGCTCGTTAACTGTAATGAGTTCTGGAGCCACCCCACTGGTTGCTATATGGACCAAGGAGTATGCTGTCCACCTCTGGCTTCAGCAAAGCTCTGACCAGGTGCTGCTCAATAACTTTAAGACCACGGTCCCTGAAACAAGAAGGTTGTACCTTCTACGTCAGAACTAATTTATACTCTATTTCTACACTGAGCACAATACATCACAAACATTGAGTTCAGAGCGTTAGGCCAACTGTCAGCTTCATCTGAAATACTTTATACCAGTATTTCCCTCCCTAATGGTTACTACGCCTCTGCAATTCCAGCATTATTTCTTTCTAGTTAATAATCTAGGTGTCAGTGTACTGTTTGGCCATTCCATGCAGTTTTACTTTCCTCCGACACCTTCTTTTCAGGCTGGAGCACTATAGGCTTTACATCATGTTCGCTACTGAACCACACATATATACAGACATAAATTATCAATTTACATTCAATTTTCATTAAAAGATATTGAATATTTCAAGCTTACCACAATTCATGGAAATAATAATAAACAGTTTCGTTGACTGGCAATGAATATAGCACAACTCCGATCTGCCGATGTCCCAGGCTTTATTTTATAAAAAATATACACTGGTGCTCAACGCACTGCTTCTTAGTAGGTTTATTACAAGATGTGGCAATGAACAGACGCTCTGAATTGTGTATATTCGCAGCTCTACCCAATCACACCACGTCTACACATCTTTTCAAAAAAGTACCCCTTTCTCACGTTTCCCCTGACAACACAAGATAGTATTTATAGTCCGACCAATCGTGTTTAGTCTTTCATTTGTTGCGCTCCAATCACATAGGAGTTAACATGGTAGGCTATTTCCGTAACGTAATGTTTTTTTCAAACACGTTATAAAAAAAAATTTTATGAGCAGAAATGATTTCATGCTGTCAGGCACCCCCACTATTTTATTTTGGCCATAACTTGGTAATTCCTAGACTATTTGCGTAACGTTTTTACATATTCTTTGTCAGCAAACCCTAAGGAACCCAAATATACGAATTTAAGGGAGCTAGGTGGCTGCGTTCAAAATGTGCATTTTCTACCACCTCCTGTTTACTTCAATCCCCATGTGGTGTCTGGGTACTGTCATGTTTTCAAACGTAAACCCATCTAATGTCATCTTTCCCAATAAGCGTTTTTCAGGATTTTAAAACCTAACTCTGGTATGGGTAGTGAATTTTATCACTGTCGATTTGAAATAAAGTTAGTGCATGTGGCCTTACACGCGTGATGGCAGCAATTGTGTATCGCGCGACGCGTGTTTAGTGTTGCACGTGTCCCTCCTTTCTGCCTCTCCCTTCTCTCTATCCTTTAGTTCATCTGTCTTTTAGTTACGCCGTGTATAAAATGGAATGAATGAAATATTAAATTTAGGTCATTGATCAGCTTGCGTATCTCAAGGTTTTCCCAAGAAATACAGTACACGTTTCATTGAAGAAAGCGGGTAATAATACAGTAGGCTTTTACTATCAACGTGAAAGCGTTACAATTTGCCGACGAAGTAGAAAACAAGGGGGATTTCGAGTACAGTCATTGTGACAGCACTGTTCTTTACCATTCTTCTTTCCTTTTATTAAATTTATTTGTTAGGCTTTGCATTTACGTTTTAATTTATATATGGGGATTAGAATAATTCACGACAACAAGGAACACAGACCTTCGGCAAACTTATCCTAAGGCTTCCTTACCTGTCCACATTGTATATGTTTTTTTGTGGCTTAAAATCTCTAAAGGATAAGGTAGGCGACCTAATGCCAACTCTCCTTAGTCACGTCTTACAACATGTATATTGGGATACAGTGTTACAGACAGGTGAAAAGTTACATATAGGCCGCACGTATTCCAAATTCTCTGAAGCCTAAAAACAGACATAATTTTATCAAAGAAGATTTTTGGACAGCTCAGCGTTTTTAAAGCAGGTCTCCACAACTCTTGGTTGTCTACTGCTGCACTAAATATATTATTATTTAATGTGTGATCACGTGGTTGTTTTTCTGAGGTAATCAGAAGATAATGTGGTCTCATTTTCAGACTGCTTTGGGTTTTCCAGCTAACAAAATATGACACATTTTGCAGTACGGTAAACATCCAACGTTACGGAGCTAGAACAAGGGTCGGATATTTTAAAAAAAGGATATGGAGAGGAGAGGGTAAGTCACTGGAGAAAAACAGAAGTGACTGAAGCTAGGGTATACAGCAGGCATGGGCCGTATGATCGCCAGTCGATACAATCAATTCCTTTTAGCTCCCCAAGGAGCATAGGCCTTCAACAAACACATGCCAAGTCTTCCTGTCACGTGCTATCAGATCAAGTTCTTTCCGTGTTTTCCTCATCATTTTCACTTCTGTATCCAGTTCTCTTCTCCACGTGTTTCTTGGTCTACCTCTGTCTCTCTTTCCCTGTGGATTCCAGAACAAGGACTGCCTTGTAATGCTATCAACAGGTTTCCTCAATGTGTGTCCTATCAATCGCCAGCATCTTCTTCTCAACTCTTGTTCCACTGGCACTTGTCTGGTTCTTGTCATCAATTCCACATTTGTGACTTTGTCATACCATTTCAGTCCTTCTATTCTACGCAAGCACCCGTTTATGAAAGTCTGTAGCTTTTTGGTTGTTGTTTTTGTTGCTCTCCATGTCTCAGAGCCATACAATAGGACTGACTTCACATTTGAGTTGAAGATTCTTATTTTTCTGTTGGACTTGATTTCTCTTGTTCTCCATATGTTTCCCAATGCAATGAAAGCTCCTCTTGCTTTTTGTATTCTTATTTTGATATCACTGTCTGTCCCTCCAACTCTGTCTATATTACTGCCAAGATATGTGTACGATTCTACATCTTTTAGTGGTGTTTCTTCAACCTTGTTATCATTTCTTGCTTTTAGTCTCATAATCTTTATCTTTTCCCTGAGTAATTTCAGATCCACTTGTTGTGACTTCTCTTCGAGTATTTTTATTTTGTCTTGCATCTGATTATGGTTATGGGACATAAGAGGCAAGTCATCAGAAAAATCCAGATCATCAAGCTGTTTAGTCAGATTTCACTGGATTCCATTTCTGTTGTGTGATGTCGATGTTTTTATAACCCATTCTATTGCTAGTAAGCAATGGATGCTTTCTGCTCACTGGGATTAATATTAATTCTCAGTCGATACATATGGCGAATAGATTTATTAGACCAGGCATATTAATAAACGAAATTCCCCGTATAGGTTGTCACACCAGTTCAGTCCTTCCATTCTACGCAACATCCATTTATGAAAGTCTGTAACTTCTTGCTTGTCATTTTGTTTGTTCTCCATGTTTCACAGCCACACAATAGGTGGACTATTATTATAGTGTTTATTTGACTGGCTTCCGCATTTTGTTGTTAAAATTGGTTGGTTTAAAGTTCGTAAGCGAGGATGAGTTATACAAGCCTTATTAAGATTAGATAACGGTTTTCCATTAGTAGATACTGCCGTAAGGAAGTGTATTGTTAGAGATCTCGCCATACTATTTACAGCATTATGAGGTGAGGAGACATGTTCCCTTTCTCGGGGCCTTTACCTTCCCTAACTCAAGAGTATAGTTGCATATCCATTTACAGCTGGGTAGACTAGAAAGTTGCTCTGTGTAGTTCCCAGTGGTCTATGAAAAAATGGTTATGATGATGATGATTATGAAGATGATGATCGTTATGGTTATGATGATGATGGTTATGAAGATGATGATTATGAAGATGATGATTATGAAGATGATGATTGTAATGATGACGATGATCGTTATGGTTATGATGATGATGATGATGATCGTTATGTTATGATGATGATGATGATTATGATGACGATGCTATTTATAATGTCGATGGTTATAGTTATGATGATGCTTATGGTTATGATGATGGGCATGGTTATGATGTTGTAAGTTATGGTTTTGAAGATGGTTATGGTTTTGATGATGGTTATGGTTATGATGATGGTTATGGTTATGATGTTGATGGATATGGTTATGATGATGGTTATGATCATGATGACGATGGTTATGGTTAGATTATGGTTATGGTTATGATGATGGTTAAGGTTATGATGATGCTTATGGTTATGATGTTGGTTATGATGATGGTTGTGATGATGATGGTTATGGTTATGATGATGATGATGATGGTTATGGTTATGATGATGGTTATGGAAATGATGATGATGGTTATGGTAATGATGATGCATATGATGATGGTTATGGAAATGATGACGCATATGATGATGATGGTTATAGTTATGACGATGGTTATTGTCACGGATTGCCTCCACTGCTTTGCAGTAGTAGTCCAACAATGGCCAAAACTTAAGAGTATCTAAACTGGGTCGTCAAAGGTGTTTACCTTTGCACAAGATTACTCTTGGCAGAGACGTATATAAAAGTGCAATGACGCTTCTATCCTAAGGGAGCGTTCACGAGATAATTCAGAAGTCAAGAACCACGCGGCATAACGCTGAGCAATGGTTAACTTATATCTGTCCATCGCCTTTTGTGAAGGATTTAAGCAATGGTTTGTAGCCCATTCAAGCCCCCAGCTGAGTTAATTTAGCGAATTCCTCTTATAATGTAATAGCTCTGTTTAGAAGTAAATATATGTCTAGGTATAGATATACATGTTTATTAAATATTCTAGCTCATACGATTGCTTTCATACGTATAAAACTGAAGCGACTATGATTGTTTAGTTTTAAAACAACATGTAAATATTTTAATAATGAATTAGTCTTTAACAGTTAAAATAAATGTGGAAAGATTGGTGAAATGTTGCTGAAATGTTGCTGTAAATACAAGTTTTCGTCGCTGGGACGTAGGTGAGGATTGATCAAAAATTCCGTTGCGTTCGCCTATTTTACAAGACAACTTAACTCTAGGTGAGTCCTGTCGCCGTGGTTTCCGTCACTTCTTGTTGATGAGTGTACTTCTCTCACATGAGTGGCGTAGTAACTTCAGTAATTCGAACCGCTGGTAGCTTGTAACCACAAGTAGTCTTATACCACGAACTTTTGGAAAAATAGACAAACAAATGCCACTGCCAAGTACACTGAGTTGGACGCGTAACAGGCGCATCCTCTCGTTGTCCACCCACCATTGTTAATCTCTCAGAAGAATTACATTCTTGAGTATACACAGTGTAACTCAGGAAAGATGAATAAAACTCACCAATTGTCGAAGATTTTTGATAGGAGAATTAAGACTTGTAGTAGTCCACAGTAAATAATTCAGTGGTCCCTTCTGATTAGATTTGAATAAGTGATAGTCACAGTGAGAGATAGTAATAGCAATAGATTTCCACGAGTGAGATGATAGACTGTTGTTACGCACGGATCATTATTATTTTTCGTTTGTATAAACATTTTTCATATGTATGATCATTTTTTTGACTGAAGTGTGTATTATGTTTTCTATGGTCAAAGGGACATAATCCGAGTTGTCGAAACTACAATTTTTTAGGAGTTGCCTTCTCTTGTATAGAGACACGTTCGGTCTATAATTTCTTGAACGAAGCGTGACCACATCTCCTTATTTGGTAGTATCAGTCAACTATGGTAGATGTCTGAAACCTTTCTTAACGCTTCTTTTCATGACCATAAAAGGCGCGACTGTGTAAGACTTTTATCTCGAATGTTCTTCGAATCGTCTTATTGTGAACGGCAACTCAGAGATTGTCGTTCTGCGCATGTCAAAAACCGGGAGTTCGTTCTGTGTGTTCCGCCCAGTGGGGCAGTTTAGAAATGGTTTAAGAAGCGAGCAGACGCAACTGCGTCTTGTGATTCTCTGAGGGAAATACAGTGTCTTAGTGAGTTAGTTAGCTAACTAGACTATTTCCCAGTATTATGCAGCCTGCCTGGAGGCATATGTTCATGGTTGATTTTCCGAAATAAGGTAATTCCTCTTGTATCGAACTTTATGCTATCGTCTAGAGGTTCGTCATTTTGTCGCCTATTTGCTCGCCTGTGTGATGCAAAATGGAGAGGTACTTTGACTAGGATTAAGTCACCAGTATCTGTATACCTGAACTAGTTAAATATATATGGGTCGCTCTAGACCAACAAGACTGTTGTCTGTGTTCCAGGATTCGTTATATCAGAGATCACGTCCAAGTCAGATGGTTAGACTTAGGAACATTATAAAGGTCGAGCTGACCTGTAGCCCATGTATGCTATTCACGTGCAGACAGTGAACGGACTTATTGTATACAACTGATCTGCTAGCATCAGAATGGGAGCATTTATTATTGTTTATGAACATTGAAGATCTGTAGCTGACACTGTTGCAGAAGTTATAGAAATTATTATTATTTATACAGCTTCACGAACTAGCACTCGATGATTGATGAATTTCTGAATCTATTGAACTGTGATGTCTTATGACGCATATATACAACAGCTATCATTGCTGACTACAGAAATTGTTTTCAATGTGCCATATCATCTTGCTGAACTCGTTAACCATGTTGATGTCATAAGTATCATGACTGTTTTGTGGCGTGCAATAAATGAAAGAAACTTATACAACGAAGTTACCCTTTCTATGACTCTACACGTCATGTTGCCTGTGTGATAACCCTGTGAACTGTTCCACTACCACATACACAGCAACATCCTAAATCAGAGAGGACACCTACATCTTACACTTTAACACCAGGTGTCGATAAGGGTGGCAAGTTACCACTTCAGCACAAATCCACCCTTATCATTTTTGGTGGCCAGAGCTGGTTCTATCATCTGATATTTTGGCGCACCATATCATTTTTGGTGGCCATAGGTTGGTTCACTCTGATTCCAGCTATCAAGGGGGTCAGCAAACCCAGACATCATCATCATACTAGATACAACTACAGCATCAACTACCACCTTACAAGAAATTTTATTGAAAGTATCCGGATTTTCTGACAGTTGCTGATTTTGAAACTACCCGGCGCTGCTCGGCAATATTGAAGTTTATGTAAAATTAGAAGGACAAGTACCGAGCGAATGGATTTCCTGATCTGGTGAAAAGAAGGACAAGTGCCGTAACAACTGTTCCGGTCTCAGGGGTACTGCTGCGGGTTCAGAAGGTCAAGTGCCGGTTAAATCAATTTAGAAGATTCAGAAGGTCAAGTGCCGTAACAACTGTTGCAGTATTAGAAGCTCATTTCCTTCGTCATGGCTGTTTATGGGAGCAGAAGTTAATCAACGTTGGATCATTATCCTCAGAATGCTGATTACATCCTGTTCTGCACCGTGCTGACGCTGGATTTATAGAAGTTAAGTGGCCTGTTTTGTTTGTGAACTGTGCCCTTATGTTCTAACTGAGCCTTCTGTACTTTCACACTTTCTCCTATTGTTTTCATGATACATGTTTATATGTTATATGTTATTTGTTATTTGTATATTTATATGTTTATATTTCAGCGGGTTTTCTCGGTTGGGCGGAGTCTTGCAGTAGAAGATACCACGTCACAGAGGTTCTACTGTTAGCGTTTTCGTTAGGGACTGTGCGAATTTCCTACAGTGAAATTTGCTAGCGACAATCGTTGCTATATCTGTTTAGTTGTGACGAGTTGTGCTTTATTTCTGTTTCTTGTATATATATATTTTTTTTTCTTTTTTCTTTTCTCTCTTTCTTTGTGTTTTTTTTAGTTTCGATTTCGATTGTTTGTATTTGTAGGTCTCCCCTTTGCTATTATTCAGTTCTTTACGTATATTTTTGTGTATACACTGTAGCGTCATTTGTTAGTCATATCTTCGCATATTTCTTTTTAGTTTTGCTGTTTGTGTATTTGACTTATGCGAATGTTTTCGTATGTATGATCTTTGTTGATTGTTTACATTGACTCTGATCTTTGTTATTGTTTACATTGACTCTGATCTTTGTTATTGTTTACATTGACTCTGATCTTTGTTGTTGTTTACATTGACTTTGATCTTTGTTATTGTTTACATTGTTGATGACCTTTGCTATTGTTTACATTGTCTTGTTATTGTTTACATAGTTCTTGCATAGTTAGCTTTCACTATTGTTGATATATGCTCATGCACTATTGGTCTATAGTGCACTTATCATAACAAACTGGTGTTTTTGCTTATGCACTATTGTAGTGCAGTTATGATAAATAACTGATGATTATGCACTGATTTGGGTAGTGCACTGTTAATTAAGAGGTGACTTGTGATATTATTATACATTTGATAATACAAGTTGGTGTCAACTCCTGTTTCCCACAGAGATTGGGTTCAACATAGAGATTATACAAGCACTTTATTAAGTCTTGTTGCTATTTAACATTGAAATAAGATAATTAATTATTTCAGGTTCTGTACTCACATTTTGGACATCATGTCTACATTTGAGTACTTTATTGAGCAGGGTAAAGCCCTTGGGAAGACAGGTGATAAATTAGAAGAATTTGCGACTGTTCAATATGCCAAGGCATTGAAGTCGGAAGAAAAGAAAATGAAAGAACAAACTGAACAAAAGAGAATAGAGGCTGAAATAGAACAAAAGAAACTGCAGATGCAGGTGGAGGAAAAAAGATTTCAAATGGAAATGGAAAAAACTGAACAAAAGAGAAGCTGAAAATAAGAGACTTGAAAAAGAAGCTGAAGAAAAAAAGTTACAGGCCCAGGCTGAAGCTGAAAATAAGAGACTTGAAAAAGAAGCTGAAAATAAGAGACTTGAAATAGAGGCTGAAGGAAAAAAGTTACAGGCCCAGGCTGAAGAAAGAAAGTTACAGGCTGAGGCTGAAGAAAGAAGGTTACAAAGAGAGGCTGATGAGAGAAAAGCAAAAATGGAACATGATGAAAAAGTCTTAGCTTTAGAGTTAGAGAAGTTAAAGTTATTGAACACTGGTAATGCTAATGAGGCAAATAAGGTGTCAAATAAGACTAATGCTAAGGATTTCAAGCTTAATCTACCAGCATTTAATCCCTCAATCGATGATATAACATTTTATCTAGATAGATTTGAAAGTGCATGTAATGTACATAATATAGATAAAACATTATATGTGTATCATCTGTCCAAGATACTTAGAGGTGATGCTTTGACTTTGTTGAGTATGGTAGATGTGCCTGACAAAAACAACTATGAGGTTGTCAGGGCGGCATTGTTAAAGAAGTACCAACTTAACGAGGACGGATATCGTCTTAAATTTAAAACCATGTTACCAGAAACTGGAGTTGAATTCTCTGAATTCATCTCAGGCATCCGTCTTACTTTTTTACGATGGGTTGAGTTGTCTAAGACAGAAAATACATTTGAAGCTCTTATGGATTTACTACTTAGAGATAAGGTTATGTCTTCTGTTAATGAAGCTTTTCTATCTTTTCTTCATGAGCGTAAGCCTAAAAACATAAAAGAAATGGAAGAATACTGTAGCCAGTATGTTACTGCGCATCCGCACATAACCATTAGTAACTCTAAGGTGAAAGAAGGTCTGCCAGTTGCTTCGGCAGCACCTTATGGCCCAAATTTTATGCGTAAATTTCAGGGTAGCCAGAAAAATTTCAATAAAAAGAGTAATCGTAATTATGCCCAGAACCATAGTGATCAATTCCAGGGTGATTCTTCTTCCCAGAACTGGAGACAACCTAATACTACACGTTATTCTACTCCGGTTAACTTTAGAAATTTTCACAAAGGTAATCGGTATAGAGGAAAATATTTTATGCAGAGACCTCAATACCAAGATAATAGAGGTTCTCAACAGCATAGAGATAGTAATGACAGTTATGGAAACTGGAACTCAAACCAGGATAAAAATTACAGTAGGGACTTTAATGATAATTGCAGAGGCAATAATGGTCGCGGTAGATCGCAACATAAGAGAAAAAGATATCAACAGACAAACTCTGTTCAACAAGAATCTCAGGGAGCAGATAAACAGGTTAATAATGATAAAGACCATAATGCTATCGGATGCTCATCTTTTGATTTTGGTAGGGCAAATAAATGTATCCAATGCAGTACTTTATTTGATCCGAAAACCATTAGTACTCAAGCTGTGGTCATCCTTTGCCCGCTCTTCCTGCTAATGTTGCTCATGATGGGAGAGGTTCTCTTATATTACATAAGGGGCTAGTAAATAGTAATCCAGTCTCAGTGTTGTTTGATTCTGGATGTACTACTGTCGGCGTTAGGCAATCTCTTGTAGATCCATCCTGTGCTACAGGAAAAGTCATCAAATGTGTCACATTTGGTGGCACGTTAGAAAAGTATCCTACTGCTATAATACACATTGCTACTCCTTTCTTCACGGGAGAGGTCCACGCGTGTCTACTTCCAAACCCTATTGCGGACCTTATTATTGGTCGTATTCACGGAGTTAGGGAATGTACCCCACAGCAGATTGCTGTTTGGGAAGAGCAAAACATTGAAGCTACCAATGCGGTGGTCACAAGAGCACATGCTCTGGATCCACCTCAAACTTCATTAACTAATAATGATGAAGTAAATGACCAAGATAGTCACTTGACTATTACACGTGACTCATTTATCAAATTGCAAGAAGAAGATCCTTCTTTACAAAAATTCTTCATTCTAGCAAAAAAAGGTGATCCTAATCAGAACACTAATAGGAAATCTTGGATTTCTATGAAGAACGGCGTACTTGTACGTATGGTACAAGACTCGACTACGTCCACTCATTCACAAATTCTTGTGCCTAAGAGCATGAGATTGCAAATATTGCAACATGCTCATGACTCGCAATGTGCTGGACATATGGGTTTTTCCCGTACAAAGTCGAGGGTTCTTGCGGCTTTCTTTTGGCCATTTGTGAGCAAGGACATACGAATGTACTGTCGCTCTTGCAAAGTATGTCAGGAGGTCAAATCTAAAGGACCACGACATGCTGCGCCTATCCAGGCTGCTGACATTCCTATTCGCCCTTTTCAAAAAATGGCAATAGATATTATCGGTCCTTTTAGAATTAAGTCGGCTAGAGGACATCAATTTATCCTTACATGTGTCGATATGTGCACACGTTGGCCAGAGGCAATACCTCTCAAGAGCATCTCAACTGCTGATATCGCAGACGCTCTTTGGCTGATATTTTCTCGCTTGGGTTTTCCCGGAGAAATATTGTCAGACCATGGCACTCAACTTATATCAGAGACACTATGTCACAGGTAATGTCTATGCTACACATTAAAAGGTCTCTCAGCAGTATCTATCACCCAATGTCTAATGGGTTGGTCGAACGTTTAAATAGGACTCTGAAAACTTTACTTGGTAAAATAACTGAGGATCATCCTCAGGATTGGGACAGGGTCTTACCCGCGGCTCTCTTTGCGTATAGAGAGGTCCCCAATGAACATACGGGGTTTTCCCCTTTTGAACTTGTCTTTGGCGCGCAACCGCGCGGCCCTATGTCTTTACTTCACGATCTAATCACTGCCGATAATATTAGCGATGAGACTCAATCTTCTTATGAGTACGTCATTGCTCTTAGGCAAAAGATCATCGAGGCATGCAAACTAGCAACTTCGTCTTCAGAATTTGCTAAAGAAAAGGCAAGGCAGTTTGCAAATAAGAATAGATGTCTACGACAACTTTGTCCAGGTGACAAAGCTCTCGTTCTACTTCCTTCAAGGGAGAACAGACTTCTAATTGCATGGAAAGGTCCATATGCAATAGTCTCCAAAATTTCTGATGTCGACTATGTTGTCGATATTGATGGAAAGCATAAAACTTTCCACATAAATATGCTCACAGAATTTTATGAAAGACCTGACTATTTGCAGCCTATTTTCCAGGCTACGGACAATTCACAAGCAACTCATGGTCAGTACTCATCTCTGTCAGTTATACAGGATGAGGAAACTACTTTTTCTGATGTCAATCTTCCTCTTTCTATGGTCCCACTTTATTCTACGGAATCTTGGAAAAACGTGACCGTTTCTCCAAATCTTTCCGCTGAGGAACATCGACAAGTTTCTTCGATGTTGCAAACATTTCAGGATGTTCTTACAGACATCCCGGGACACACACATGTCATAGAACATGACATTGTGCTAACTGATCACAATCCTATCAGAGTCAGACCATATCCAATACCTATTCATTTCCAGTCTCAAGTCGAAAAAGAGTTGGATGAAATGATACGTTTGGAAATCATTGAACCATCCACTTCAGCATACTCTTCGTCTATGGTTATTGTTCGAAAGAAGGATAATAACATTCGCATTTGCGTAGATTATCGCAAATTGAACCAAGTTACGAAGTTCGATGCTGAACCTATGCCTTCATTAGAAGAGCTACTCAATAAACTTTCTAATTCTAGATTCTTTACCAAACTAGATTTGTCTAAAGGTTATTGGCAAGTCCCGCTAACTGAACGTGCCAAACCTTTTACAGCTTTTTCTACACCTAGGGGTTTATTCCAATGGAATTTCATGCCTTTTGGTCTTATGAACGCCCCTGCTACATTCGTACGCATGATGCGGCGAATTCTCGCATATCGTACAGATGTCATAGCATACCTAGATGATATCTGTCTATTCAGTGATTCTTGGGAAGATCATTATTTGGGTTTATACGAATTACTGTCTACTCTTCGCGAGTATAACTTGACTGCAAAACCCTCTAAAGCCTTTATAGGATTTAGCGAGATTTCTTTCCTAGGTCATCGGGTTGGTCATGGTCTTTTAAAGACAGAGGACCACAATGTTTCAAAAATACTTAACATTTCGGTCCCTAAGACGAAGAAACAAGTAAGGAGTCTATTAGGTTTGATTCAATTCTACGGACGATTCATTCCGAATCTGTCCTCCATTATGGCACCGCTTTCTACTTTATTGAAGAAAGGGTCGCCTAATCTGATCCGCTGGTCTAAAGAATGTCAATCCTCATTGGACCAGGTTAAAGCCCTATTTTCATCTCCACCTATTCTTAAGTTACCTACTATTGAGAAGACTTTTGTTCTTCGAAGTGACGCCTCGTCAACAGGGATTGGGGCAGCACTAATGCAGGAGTATTCTGATACTTTGCATCCGGTGATGTATATCTCTAGGAAATTAAACGCTGCAGAAAAGAATTACTCGGTTTTAGACCGTGAGTTATTGGCTATGGTATGGTCTATTCTGAAGTTACAAAGATTTCTTCTAGGCGCACATTTCATTGTGGAAACCGACCAGAAAGCGCTTACTGCTATTCAGAGCAAAAACTTGAAGAGCTCGAGGTCCACTCGTTATGCCATAGCTCTTCAACCATTTCATTTCTCGGTTCGAGCTATCCGTGGTTCGGATAATGTAATGGCAGACATTCTGTCCAGATGTCCACACGATTCCACATGATTCTTCTGTCATATATATATATTTCCTGATATACAGTCCAATGTTATAATGACATGTTAGTAGATTTTGTCTCATTTTTTTTTTTTGAGGGAAATTTATAACATTGTACCATGTAATTATCTAAGAAGGCTTAGTTAGTGATATACGGGCCAAAAGATCACTCGGCCACATTTAAATAAATTATTTTCAGGATTGTATTAAGAAATTTACCAGTTGTCTTTAAGATTTGTGTTATTGATATTTTCGCAGCACATCATTGAAGTCTGCGAGTTTATGTCCATTGTGGAACTTTGAGGATATCAAGTCCTGTCCTACATTGGGAGCGGATGATGTCCACATCTTCTTCTATTGAATGTTTTGTGTCACCGAAGAGCAACACATGTATTACTTATTAATTACTGTTACTTTATATAATGTAATAATATAGTGCGGTATATTAGTAAATTACACCGCTATTTGCAACACATTGTATGATAACACATAATATATTTAATTTCATATATTGGTATGAGTATAATTTGATTGTCATTATGTTGTTGCCATCATTGTGGCGTGTGTTGGTGGCACCTTCCTGGAATATATCAGCGTATACTTAGATAAATTTTTTCTCTAAGGATCTGAGATATGATCTCAGTGTCGCTCCATGCGTTGAGCTAATTTGTTAGGTAAATATCCACGCATCATACGTGCGTTAGGAGCCTAGATTTTTTCCGGCTCCAGGATTTAAAAAAAAAAAAAAAATGTTTCATTTTTTTTTTTTCCAGGGAGGGTGCGGTAATGTTACGCACGGATCATTATTATTTTTCGTTTGTATAAACATTTTTTCATATGTATGATCATTTTTTTTTTGACTGAAGTGTGTATTATGTTTTCTATGGTCAAAGGGACATAATCCGAGTTATCGAAACTACAATTTTTAGGAGTTGCCTTCTCTTGTATAGAGACACGTTCGGTCTATAATTTCTTGAACGAAGCGTGACCACATCTCCTTATTTGGTAGTATCAGTCAACTATGGTAGATGTCTGAAACCTTTCTTAACGCTTCTTTTCATGACCATAAAAGGCGCGACTGTGTAAGACTTTTATCTCGAATGTTCTTCGAATCGTCTTATTGTGAACGGCAACTCAGAGATTGTCGTTCTGCGCATGTCAAAAACCGGGAGTTCGTTCTGTGTGTTCCGCCCAGTTGGGCAGTTTAGAAATGGTTTAAGAAGCGAGCAGACGCAACTGCGTCTTGTGATTCTCTGAGGGAAATACAGTGTCTTAGTGAGTTAGTTAGCTAACTAGACTATTTCCCAGTATTATGCAGCCTGCCTGGAGGCATATGTTCATGGTTGATTTTCCGAAATAAGGTAATTCCTCTTGTATCGAACTTTATGCTATCGTCTAGAGGTTCGTCATTTTGTCGCCTATTTGCTCGCCTGTGTGATGCAAAATGGAGAGGTACTTTGACTAGGATTAAGTCACCAGTATCTGTATACCTGAACTAGTTAAATATATATGGGTCGCTCTAGACCAACAAGACTGTTGTCTGTGTTCCAGGATTCGTTATATCAGAGATCACGTCCAAGTCAGATGGTTAGACTTAGGAACATTATAAAGGTCGAGCTGACCTGTAGCCCATGTATGCTATTCACGTGCAGACAGTGAACGGACTTATTGTATACAACTGATCTGCTAGCATCAGAATGGGAGCATTTATTATTGTTTATGAACATTGAAGATCTGTAGCTGACACTGTTGCAGAAGTTATAGAAATTATTATTATTTATACAGCTTCACGAACTAGCACTCGATGATTGATGAATTTCTGAATCTATTGAACTGTGATGTCTTATGACGCATATATACAACAGCTATCATTGCTGACTACAGAAATTGTTTTCAATGTGCCATATCATCTTGCTGAACTCGTTAACCATGTTGATGTCATAAGTATCATGACTGTTTTGTGGCGTGCAATAAATGAAAGAAACTTATACAACGAAGTTACCCTTTCTATGACTCTACACGTCATGTTGCCTGTGTGATAACCCTGTGAACTGTTCCACTACCACATACACAGCAACATCCTAAATCAGAGAAGACACCTACATCTTACACTTTAACACCAGGTGTCGATAAGGGTGGCAAGTTACCACTTCAGCACAAATCCACCCTTATCAACTGTGATAGAGGCTGTCTCTGAAATCGAGAAAAACTTCTCTCTTTCACCTATCTTCTACGACAGATTTAGAGGAGTCAGACAGTCTAAACACATATAAATATAGATTACATATATAGTTCTATCCACTCACGTGCACGCACATACAAGACGACAGTTAGACGCACAGACGTGGGAAAACTATAACAAATGATTATATAGATATTCTAGAACGAGCTGACCAACACGCTGATTAAGTTTAAGGGCAGTTTAATTATCAATATGAACTTCCACCACCACAACATCCAAAATTTACCTCAAATATATATATATATATATATGTAATAAGCATCAAGTCAATGAATTGCTACAAAAAAAGATATAGACCCACTGGTATGATCTTCCCTCGATGTTTAGCCCACAGTCCCATTAGGAGAAAGATGATAGCCTCAAAGAGTCACGGATACATATGATTTGGTCTAATATTTCCCCCTTTTAAGGTATGGACAGACTTGATATCTATGATCTATTCTAAGGGAAAATATGGTTAGCAATACTTGCATAAAGAAAGTTAAGACAGCAAAATGGGTGCCAAATTACAACAATAAAGAAACACTCAGACCTGCATTCACTCTATTTACTCAGCCGTGGCCACGTGCTCTCTACCTACATACAGCTGTTATTTTAAAACCGTTTCCCATTGTTTTGGGGGAAAGGGTTTTACCAAGAAATAAAAACAGTTCGGGTTTTCATGAAAAAACGATTCCTTGGGTTTCTTATTTTTCAGGATGTCTGTTTAGGTCACATTAAAATTGTCCAGGCACGAACTTAACAACGAGCACAGTATCCAATATAGGTTTCAGAACTGAGGAATATAGATCGCATTTCATCAAGGTAGTACTTCCATGTTTCCCCACTGTTTCAAAGTGTCGGATTGTTTACTGCACGTTAATAGCTCTTCGCTGCTAAAAGACTTAGTTTTAGTTGAATAAAATAAAGGCTACATTTTATATTATTTAAAAAGCGTAAATTCACAATTAAAACACTTTATGAAAGCACTGTGACTGTTTACACCGATATTTACTCTGTATAACGCTGCAAATTGGGTTAATATTTTCTCAGTAAAATACAGAATAAAAGCCATGTCATTTTGTAAGGTTTATTTCTTTTTTTAAACTTCAGCGTTGACTTTTTAGGCATTAAAAAAACTCTCCCGTTACCATCCATTATGTCAGATAAATCAATCACTTGTTTTCTCAAGAAAATGTCATTGCCAAAAATCACATTGTATCCCGTCAAGGTCTGTCACGATCTATCATTTCAGTTATACAGTTAATTTTAAAAAATACTCGCTGTTTAAATTAGGAACAAATTCATTAAGCTTGATCAGTTAGTTATTATTGATAGCTTTCCATGAAAAAAAGAATAATCGAGGGTTCTCTCTGCACAAAAAAATGTTAAAACGCGATTTCATTATTCACAAAACTAGAATCATATTTACCTAAATTTTTAAGAACAAAACCACTTCGAAATATGCCCTCTAAATATGCATCATTTTGATTGATGGCCTGGATGTTCTGAACGTAGGTTGTTCTACATGCTTACTGAGTGCGTGAACAGTTATACGGACTGCGCTTGATTAAATTCTTGATGCCTATGTTTTGACGTTACGAAACTTAGTGTCTGTTGCTGTCATTTTCGACGGAGTCATCTGTCAAGTTATTTGCTTATGTTTGTATCATAAGTATAATTGTGTCTTTACCTGCGATGTCAGGTTGATTAGGGGTTGTCTTCCCTTGTTTATTCATTCATTGTGTTTGACCTTTAGGGTCAGAGGTTGACAGTTCGGCGTAGGCCTATGGGAAGGTTTTTTTAAGCGGGAGTGAGATATACTTCCGGGAAGCCGGGAGGTCCTGTTTTTCTGAAGGGACCAAGAGTCCATTGTTTTTTTCGGGGAGAATCTTCGAAGTAACTGCTATGGCAGTTTTCCCCAGTGAATCTCTGTGCGTCGGGATGACGACAGAATTCCTTGTGTAGTTCTGAGGATTCATTTACCAGGTAATACCGACCTTTATGCATTATTACGCTTTTCGGTGGCAGAACATGTAAAGGATTACCTAGGGTGAACAGCAGTTCACGGATCCGCCATTTCAGAACTTATATATATTTGTGCTCGAGGTAGCCATCCAAGACTGTTAGTCTTATATTGTCCAGAAATCCAGTGACGAAGATATATTGTGGGAGCCGCAGATTGGCGGAACTTCTATCTACAATAAGTATTACTGCAGGGTTGATGATAACCTATTTAACAGAAGTACACGGCCGACGTCAGAACGAGGCCTGTGCTTTCGGCTATTATACTACAGCCTGATATGTGCAATTGGCAGGGAGTGCCAAGTTGCACCTGTGTGTCAAGGTAACTAAGGCATCTGACGCGTTTAGTCAGAGACGCCAAGGGCGACGCTACGAACTGTCATTATTGAAGAACTTTGCTATTGACCATGCACGTCTATTCTGATGTTTACCTTTTTGAATGCCAAATGTATACCTATCGATGTCAGGTCAGCATGACCTTGTTACACTGACTGTTCCTGTTGATATTATGTGTGTTCCCGTCAATAAATGTCTTGAAACATGCCTGCAGTGTCAAAGCATCCTTGATTACTGCATGTGAGAGTATGGGTTGCAGGATCTACATCTATACGAGCCTAAACACATTCGCGTCTTCATTCGCACCCACACTCAATTCATCATACGCTCGCACTACACATCTAACAACATGTAAACTGTCTTGGGCCAGTGATCACCTCAACAAGAAAAAAAAAGACAGTTACATTTCTGGTGGACCAGTTACGTGGGCTCTTATGATACATTTCTTGTCGCCAATGTGGCCTAGAAACTTACATTTCTGATGGACCAGATCTGTGGGTTTAAAAAGAACAGAGCGAGCATTTGACATTATTGTTGACATTTATGGATCCAGAAATTTACATTCCTGGTTGGCTGTTACATGTATGATGTCTCCAGTTTTGTCGAGAAAGTTACAAGAAGGACAAGTACACATTACACTTCTGATCTGTGGGTCTAAGCTACACACGGGACAGCCGTAACACACAGCGCTAATTCTACACTTGCAAGTTTTGGCTACAACAGGACAGATATAGGTCATCAACGGTTGACCCAAATAAACAGTACGAGCATTTATATTATAATGCTACATAAAGCATAACAAGACATGTACTGAAGTGAACTACTAGGCATTTGCTACGTGGACCATAACTGCATAGAAGGCGGGTTCCTATTGTAAACAGTACTGCGGGTTGTGACACGTTTCATTCAACAACAGACTTTTCTAGGTCAGAGCATTCAAGCTACATTGTTGGAGGTCAAGTGTCTGTAAACAGTACGTGAAATTGTAAACATTCAATGTGCAAGCCCTAATTTGAGAAGGTCATAGTAACTTTGGTTCGTGAATACTTTATGTTACAGTGGATTTGACGTTCAGTGCGCGTTTGACATTTCGTTTCTGTGTTCGCAAGGAGCAAGAAATTTATTTTAGTTTCAGCTGTGACTGAACTTGTTCTGCAACACATTGAAATTGATTGCTATATGTTTATGTCACTTCTACTGTTTTTGGTGTATTTTTCTGCGGGTTTTTCGGTTGGTGGGTCTTACGGTAAATATGCCACTTGATCGAGGCTTACTGTAAGCGGTCTGTAGGTGCAAATTTTCTTAATTTGGAAATTTGCTAGTGACAATTGGTCGCTATTGATGTTAGCTGTGATGTAATTGTACTTAACGTTGTTTTTGTAATATTTTGTCTGTTTTTTCAGTTTTGATTGTCGATTTGTTTTGTTTGTATTCTGTAGGTCTCTCCTTTCTTGTGTATTTCTCTACACATTTTTGGTTAAAACAGTGTTGCCATTTGTATTGTTTTGTATTTTTGTCTTTGTTTTTTTTTTTTGGTTGTACTACATTACTGTCATGCACAGTCTACATACACATACTTGGTCATGTTTTGATATTATTGATAAGGTAGACTCTTCATATAGAGTTTGTTAAATAATATTATATAAGATATTTATACAAGTTCTTTGATAAAAGACTTGTTATCTACAAAGATTGAGACAAGGTGAAATACATATTCAAGTTCTTTATAAAAAAAGACTTGTGCCCATAGTGAGTGGGATATAAGGGAATTTTTTTTTTTCCACAGGTACTCAAGTGATTTTTTTGGGTACATTATAAACAAGAGGAACATACAAAGTCTTTGTCTAAGACTAAGACAGTAAAATAAAGTGAAGTGAGTATACAAGTCTAGCATTTCAGACTTGTCTCCCATTGAAGTGGGATAAGGTAATTTATTTAATTTTTTTCAGGTTTCTGATCTCATTAGACAGAATGTCTACATTGGATTTCTTCATCCAGCAAGGGTTGACCCTTGGTAAGTCTGGTAAAGAATTGGAAGAATATTCATCTGCTCAATTCGCCATTGCATTAAAGTCAGAAAAAAAGAAACAAAAAGAGGAAATTAAATTGAAAGCAGAAGCTGAACTAAAGAAGCTAGAAGCTGAGAATAGAAGATTAGAACTTGAAGAAAGAAGGTATCAAAGAGAGGCTGAGGAGAGAAAAGCTCAAGCTGCTGCTGAGGAGAGGAAAGCAGAAGCTGCAGCTGATGAAAGAAAATTCCAGATGGAAATGGAAGACAAAAAAAATTCAAGCTCAAGCTGCTGCAGAGGAAAAAAAACTTCAAGCTGCTGCTGAGGCTGAAATTAGAAAAATGGAACATGAGGAAAGAAAACAGAAGATGGAACTTGATGAAAAACTCGCAATTTTGGAGTTAGAGAAATTGAAATTGGCGAGTACGGGTGCTCAGCAAACAACTTCGAGTACGACAAAGGAGTTTGTTAGTAGGATTAAATTGCCTCATTTCAATCCTTTAAAGGATGACGTAGCAGATTATCTAGATAGATTCCAATTTTTGTGCGATACGCATAACATAAAAAAGGAAAAATATGTTGAACAACTGATGCCATTTTTTACAGGTGACACAGTGACTACTCTTATGACAATAGACGAACATGAGAGGACTAATTATGATGTTGTCAGGGCAGCATTACTAAAAAAATACCAATTAAAACAAGAAGACTATCGTCTTCGTTTTAGGACAATGTTGCCAGAAAATGGAGTAGATTTCTCTGATTTTGTTACAAAGATACGTCGTACATTTACACGATGGGTTGAGTTGTCTCAGATTGAGAAAACATATGAAGGTCTAATGGACTTATTATTGCGAGATAAGGTTTTGTCATCTGTTAATGATTCTTTTCTTGCATTCCTTCATGAGCGTAAGCCTAAAAACTTAAAAGAAATGGAGGAATACTGTTGTCAGTATGCCACAGCACATCCCCATGCTACAGTTAGCAATTCTAAAGTGAAAGAAGGGTTGCCAGCTGCTTCGGCAACACCATATGGCCCTAATTTCAAAAAAAAATTTCAGGGTGCTCAACAAAATTGGAATAGGGGAAGTAATCAAAATTACACTCAGAAGCGGAGTAATCCAACACATGATGGTTCTTCGTCTATGCAGTGGAGACAAGATGGTAGTTCTCGTAATTTTAGTGGTAATAATTTGAGACACTTTCGTAAAGGCTATCCAAATAATAACTATTCAAATTTTCGAGGTAATCATTCTCGACGTCAAGATTATGACGATGGTGAATTTAGAAACCGGGATTCAAACCGGAATGATGATTACAATAGGCAATAGGATAACAATTACAGGGGAAATGATAGTCGAAATAATTACAGGGGAAATGATAATCGAGGTAGACCTAGGTTTAACAAGAAAAGACCTTACCAACAGGCAAACTCTGCGCAACAAGAGTTTGATGGAGCCTGTAATACAGTAAATGATAGTGGTAACTCTAGGGCTATCACTGGTTGTGCTTTCGATTTTTGGGAGAGCAACTGAATGCCCCCAATGCTTAACATTGTTTGACTCATCAACTGTATCTACGCTAAGTTGTGGTCACCCTCTTCCTGCTCTACCTGCTACAGTTGCGCATGATGGGAGAGGATCTCTCATCTTACATAAAGGTCTAATAAATGATAGGCTAGTCTCAGTACTTTTCGATTCGGGATGTACTACCGTCGGGGTTAAGGAGTCTCTGATAGATCCTTGCTGTGCCACTGGAAAAACAATCAAATGTGTTACATTTGGTGGTACTATGGAAAGCTATCCTACTGCTATTATTAGGATTGACACTCCTTTCTTCACAGGAGATGTCCATGCATGTCTTCTTCCTAATCCTATTGCGGATCTTATAATCGGTCGTATTCATGGGGTTAAGGAATGCACCCCGCAACAAATTTCTAGTTGGGAAGAAAAAAAAACATTCAAACGGTCAATGCAGTGGTGACAAGAGCTCAAGCTCTTAATCCCCCAACTTCATCTGATAATAGTAATGAAGTTGATAGCCAAGACGAGCACTTGGTGATTTCCCATGACTCGTTTGTTAAACGTCAAGAAGAGGATCCTTCTTTGAAGAAATACTTCCTTCTTGCAAAGAAAGGGGATCCCAATCAAAATACGAATCACAAATCGTATATCACTATGAAGAATGGTATATTGGTACGAATGGTACAACACTCGGACAAGTCTATGCACTCGCAAATTCTTGTGCCTAAGTGTATGAGAGCCTTAATTCTTCGGCATGCACACGATTCTCAGTGTGCGGGACACATGGGTTTTTCCAGAACTAAAACTAGAGTCCTTGCGTCATTCTTTTGGCCATTCGTGAATAAAGACATCCGAATTTATTGCCGATCTTGCAAAATTTGTCAAGAGGTCAAGTCTAGGGGTCCGAGACATGCTGCTCCTATTCAGGCTGCAGATATTCCGATTCGGCCGTTTCAGAAAATGGCTATAGACATCATTGGTCCGTTCAAAATTAAGTCAGCCAGAGGACACCAATTTTATCCTCACTTGCGTGGACATGTGCACGCGTTGGCCAGAGGCTATTCCTCTGAAGAGCATATCAACTGTCGATATCGCTGATGCTCTTTGGCTCGTATTTTCTCGTCTGGGATTCCCCGGAGAAATACTGTCGGATCACGGCACTCAGTTAATTTCGGACGTTATGTCTCAGGTAATGGCTACGCTAGACATTAAAAGGTCTCTCAGTAGTATTTATCATCCAATGTCCAATGGATTGGTAGAACGTCTTAACAGGACACTAAAGAACTTACTTGGCAAGATAACGGAGGATCATCCTGAAGATTGGGACAGGGTTTTACCTGCAGTCCTCTTTGCCTATAGAGAGGTTCCCAACGAGCATACAGGGTTTTCTCCTTTCGAACTTGTCTTTGGCGCGCAACCGCGCGGGCCAATGTCCTTGTTACACGATTTGATAACTTCCGATAATATTGACGATGATACACAATCGTCATATGAATATGTTATAGCTCTTAGAGAAAAGATTATCGAATCGTGCAGGTTAGCAACTTCATCTTCCGAATTTGCGAAAGAAAAAGCTAGGCGATTTGCTAATAAGAAAAGACGCCTACGTCAACTTTGTCCTGGAGACAAAGCATATGTCTTACTGCCCTCAAGAGAGAATAGACTTCTCATTTCTTGGAAGGGTCCATACACTATAGTCTCGAAAATTTCTGATGTCGACTATATTGTCGATGTGGATGGAAGGCATAAAACCTTCCATATAAATATGCTAACAGAGTTTATTGAACGTCCAGACTATTTACAGCCTATTTTCCAGGCGACGGACGACTCTCCAGTTCAACATGGTCACATCTCATCCCTGTCCGTTATACAGGATGAGGAAACTATTTTTTCTGACGTGAACTTACCTCTTCCAGCGATTCCACTTACTTCAACGGAATCGTGGAGAGACGTTACAGTCTCTTCCAACTTGTCTTTTGAGGAACACGTCAAGTATCCTCTACGTTACAATCATATCAGGATGTCCTTACCGACATTCCTGGACACACAGATGTCATAGAACATGACATCATACTTACTGATCGTAATCCGATCAGAGTAAGACCATACCCAATACCTATTCATTTTCAAGCACAAGTCGAGAAAGAATTGGATGAAATGATTCAACTACAAATAATTGAACCATCCACTTCAGCTTATTCTTCGTCGATAGTTATTGTTCGAAAGAAAGACAATAACATACGTCTTTGCGTTGATTATCGCAAATTAAATCAAGTTACGAAGTTCGATGCTGAACCTATGCCGTTATTAGATGATCTACTTATTAGACTTTCTAAAGCTAAATTCTTTACTAAACTAGACTTGTCGAAAGGTTATTGGCAAGTCCCACTGACGGAACACGCCAAACCTCTCACTGCTTTTTCGACACCTAGGGGTCTGTTTCAATGGAATTTTATGCCTTTCGGGCTTATGAACGCCCCAGCGACTTTCGTGCGCATGATGCGACGAATTCTATCAGATCGTGCAGATGTCATTGCATATTTAGACGACATCTGTCTTTTCAGCGATACTTGGGAAGAACACTATGTGGGTCTGAAGGAATTGCTATCTACTCTACGTGAGCATAGTTTGACTGCTAAACCCTCTAAAGCTTTTGTTGGGTTTAGTGAAATTTCCTTCCTAGGTCATCGAGTTGGTCATGGTCTGTTGAAGACAGAGGACCAAAACATTTCAAAGATATTAAATATCTCGGTTCCGAAGACAAAAAAGCAAGTGCGTAGTCTCTTGGGATTGATACAATTCTATGGAAGATTCATTGAGAATCTGTCCTCCATTATGGCACCACTTTCAACGTTATTGAAAAAAGGTTCTCCTAATATGGTGCGTTGGTCCCAAGAATGCCAATCTTCATTGGATCAGGTTAAGAATTTGTTCTCATCTCATCCTATCTTAAGACTACCGACGATTGATAAGACTTTTGTCCTTCGTAGTGATGCCTCTTCCACTGGCATTGGAGCGGCACTAATGCAGGAATATTCAGGAACTCTGCATCCTGTAATGTATATTTCTAGGAAGCTGAATGCGGCAGAAAGGAATTACTCGGTTTTGGACCGTGAATTGTTGGCTATGGTTTGGTCCATTCTTAAGCTACAAAGGTTCCTTCTGGGCGCGCATTTCTTTATGGAAACCGACCAAAAAGCTCTTACGGCTATGCAAAGTAAGGATTTGAAGAGCTCGAGATCTACTCGTTATGCTATTGCTCTTCAGCCTTTCCATTTCACGGTGCGAGCTATCCGTGGTTCGGATAATGTGATGGCGGACATATTGTCTAGATGCCCACATGATTCCAGTTAAATCTTGTGTCCTAGTTTTTCCTGATATATTTTCAGACTTAGGTCTGTCCTTAATATCATAATATGTTGTAATACAAATGTATTTGGATGATGTTTAGATAATTTAACAAATTTCATTTTGTCCATCCATCAGTGATATGTTGCTAAAAATAGCATTGACATTTGTATATTGCTATGATTATATTATTTAGTAATGTTTGATATATGATTGGTATTGCCAGCAACTTAGGTTTCTTGAATGGTATCCCTTAGTTTGTTTGGCTTAAAGGAAATATTTTCTCCTATGTTGGGAGATGATTGGTACCCTCTTCTATTGTACCTGATATTAGGTTCATTGTTTGCATGAGCACAGAAGTGATACTGGTGCTATCTTGCTCATGAACATATTAAAAAAAAAAAAAAATTGCATTTTTTTTTTTACAGGGGGGTGGTAGTAATGTTGCTGTCATTTTCGACGGAGTCATCTGTCAAGTTATTTGCTTATGTTTGTATCATAAGTATAATTGTGTCTTTACCTGCGATGTCAGGTTGATTAGGGGTTGTCTTCCCTTGTTTATTCATTCATTGTGTTTGACCTTTAGGGTCAGAGGTTGTCAGTTCGGGCGTAGGCCTATGGGAAGGTTTTTTAAGCGGGAGTGAGATATACTTCCGGGAAGCCGGGAGGTCCTGTTTTTCTGAAGGGACCAAGAGTCCATTGTTTTTCGGGGAGAATCTTCGAAGTAACTGCTATGGCAGTTTTTCCCCAGTGAATCTCTGTGCGTCGGGATGACGACAGAATTCCTTGTGTAGTTCTGAGGATTCATTTACCAGGTAATACCGACCTTTATGCATTATTACGCTTTTCGGTGGCAGAACATGTAAAGGATTACCTAGGGTGAACAGCAGTTCACGGATCCGCCATTTCAGAACTTATATATTTGTGCTCGAGGTAGCCATCCAAGACTGTTAGTCTTATATTGTCCAGAAATCTAGTGACGAAGATATATTGTGGGAGCCGCAGATTGGCGGAACTTCTATCTACAATAAGTATTACTGCAGGGTTGATGATAACCTATTTAACAGAAGTACACGGCCGACGTCAGAACGAGGCCTGTGCTTTCGGCTATTATACTCCAGCCTGATATGTGCAATTGGCAGGGAGTGCCAAGTTGCACCTGTGTGTCAAGGTAACTAAGGCATCTGACGCGTTTAGTCAGAGACGCCAAGGGCGACGCTACGAACTGTCATTATTGAAGAACTTTGCTATTGACCATGCACGTCTATTCTGATGTTTACCTTTTTGAATGCCAAATGTATACCTATCGATGTCAGGTCAGCATGACCTTGTTACACTGACTGTTCCTGTTGATATTATGTGTGTTCCCGTCAATAAATGTCTTGAAACATGCCTGCAGTGTCAAAGCATCCTTGATTACTGCATGTGAGAGTATGGGTTGCAGGATCTACATCTATACGAGCCTAAACACATTCGCGTCTTCATTCGCACCCACACTCAACTCATCATACGCTCGCACTACACATCTAACAACATGTAAACTGTCTTGGGCCAGTGATCACCTCAACAAGAAAAAAAAGACAGTTACAGAGTGCCGTGACAGAGGAAACTACCAGGCAAATGTCTCATTCTGCGCCATGCAGATGTCGGGTTTCACACATCACCTGAGCACTCAGCCGATGAAACTACGTTGTGACAGGTGAAAATGCAGACGATATGTCGGCCCTATGTCTGAGATAGATGAATATTCACAGTTTCACGTCTGACTGACATCTACGTAATAGAATGCGTATCAGTATGAGAAAGAAAAACGGTAAAGTGAGAATGTGAAAGAAAATATTTCTCGCAAACGAACGAATGCGAAAAATACAGGAAAAAGGATAAAGAGTGATAATAAAATAGAGGACACGGGTGGAAGAAAGAAGAGAATATAGAAAATGTATTGATCATAATCTCTATGTGACACCAATATTGCTGTGGGTATTAATTGGGAAAATGTGTCTTGACATCGCGAATAATGATTTGTGCCTGAACTAACATTGACAAGTTACATATATCTCACACAATGATATGCTACACTTGAGGCACGCGTGATGTAATCATCACTCATCACTGCTCCAGTCGGAGTCTAGGGACCCCTCTGCTGTTGGGTTTCCGCACGACTCACCAGGAACAATCACCAGCGCTTGCTGTAGTGGTTCATGAATATACTATTTTCATATGTTGAGGTTGCAAGCCTCATATATAACCACTTAGCAAGAAAACATGTTAATTCACATTTGTAAAAGAAATGTTTACAACTTACCCCAAATTTTTGGGTTATACGCAATCTCCTCGCACAGATTTCGGATGGACACGAGCAATTTCGGTGCACATGCTCTCGGATCAATTTTGTCTGAAAAATTTCTTTTATGACAGTGTTCTATGAATCACTTGGTCTGGGAAACTAGTAATTCCTCTTCGACGGGTTTTCTGCGATACACTTGGTCTGGGAATGTTTCTCTGATGACGGGTGATCCAATTCCTTGGTTTCCAGTCTTGATATTTAAAGTCATGGTCTCTCAATTTTTCAGTCTCTGTATTTATGAAGGTGGGCTTACTTTTTAAGGTTTTACGTTTCCCAAATACTTCGACCTGTCACTTATAAGTATGGAATTCTAGGTCCGATCCTTCTCTTTCTGGCTTTTTTTTTTGGGGGGGGGGGGGGGGGGGGTGGGGGGGGTGGGGGGGGGGGGGGGGGGGGGGGGGGGGGGGGGGGGGGGGGGGGGTCTGGTCAATTGCTCGTTTGAAGTTGCGAAGCTCTCTGTTCTGTGTCTCTGAGTTTGCTAGCTTTTATTTTCAGTTTCCAGTTCAAACCACAGATTGTTTTTCCCGGCAAACTTGCCAATGAGATTAATTGTATATTCCGGCTCTCACTTCAATCCAATCGTAAGCTCTTTTCTCACTACGTGAACTGGAGGTTTATATCATAATATCCCCCATGTGTTGTTTTTTTCTTAACCAGCGGCACTTTGGCTTTCAGCCCTTCGGCCCAATGACATGTCATTGCGAGGCTGGGGAGCCTGTGGACCTTCCTTCCAACCCGGTCAGGAGATTTGCTCCTTCACATCCACAGAGGGTTTATCTCAGGAGCCGTTCAGGTTATAATAATAATAATAATAGCCCCTTCAGTCATAACTGACTATGGGAAACTGCTACTTCCCGTGTTTTGCCGACACCTATAGGGTGAAGCTAGAGTGTCCAATCCAGGGCGCGAGCGTGGGCACAGTTATAAGGAGATCAAGCTGTTGCCCATGCAGCATGTTCCCCCTCTCCACACAGCCGGTAGATCCAAAGGAACGGCAGTAGCCGATACAGTTTGGTACCAGCCACGTCGCAGGAGTTGCCAGAATAATGTCGAATCGACATTAGACTGCCTTAGGGACTCCGACTCCGGATTTATCCTCAGGGTTTACTCCCGAAGCCAATTCCATAAATGGATATTCCCGCAAGGCAGCGGTGGTTTGAATTCAGAGTTCCTTCTCTTAGATAAGCTACCAACCAAGGATCACGAGCCCTATCTGCCCGAAGCTGCTGATTTTAAGGCGCCAGTCGCTCGCCTTTGCCCCTTCTCCCATCAGTGGAAACAGTTCCGCCGGGCTCAAATTGAGCCACACGTTCAGGTTATTCAGTCAAAATCCAAGTCGATGACACTCCTTCAAATGCCCACGCACGGACTTGAACCGTGAACACCTGATTGCCAGCGCAATGCCACAACCATTACACCAGCGCCGCTCCCCCAGTGGTTTAAAATATTACATTTAATATTCCACGCGTGACCTCTTTTAAATTATGCGGTAATATTTTCAGTAACATCTTGTGCACTCTCACAAACAAATGTGTGAACACGTTTACTTGTCTAAGTGCCTTCAGTCAAAATTGTTTACCCAGACAAATTATCTATGATAACGATTCAGACAGGGTTCAGCGGAAACGATTATCTCATAATCGCCCGTGTTTTCGTGCCTTCCTCAGACAGTCAACCAAAAGGATCGCCGGCCACTCAGACAAACAATATGGTTGTAAAACGAGGATCGTCTTTTTTCAAAGATGACCCTTCTGATAGAATGAGATAAACGTATTACCGCTGAACGGTGATAATGACCGGGTATTGTTACGATAATACCACAGTTCACCTGGCGGAACGTAAATAAGTCTGAGGAGTGGTAAAGCAAAAATGTAAGAGATAAAGATAGTCCCATAGCAGATACTTCCGTAGGGGAGTGGAGTGTTAGAGTTTTCCCCCTACTAGATTGAGCATAGAGCAAAATAATGAATGAAAGGGCAAAAAAATGCCATATAATAAGCGATCGGAGAGAAAAATGAAGAAGAAATGATACTACCAGAGGGCTGAAGGTGTGAGAGATCACATTAAAGAAAATGTTCAGACGTTCTGTGACAATTATGATGATAATGTTATTGTTGTGATAACGATGTTTTGGTTGTGAAGATGATGGTTATGATGATGATCTATGGTTATGTTGATGATGGTTATGATTAAAACGATGGTTATGGTTATGGTGATGATGGTTATGGAAATTATGATGGTTATGAAAATGGTGGTGCTTATGATAATGATGGTTATGATAATGATGGTTATGGTTGTGATGATGGTTAAGATGATGACGTTTATCGGTTTGTTGATGGTTATAGTTATGATGATGGTTATGGTTATGATGATGTCGGTTATGATGATGATGCTTATGATGATGATCATTATGGTTATTGTTAAGTTATTTTTGCGGGGGAGTTAAATGATTGAGATCCTCACACGTGAGTCTATACTAGACTCACGTGTGAGGATTTCAAACTTTTAACTCCCCCGCGAAAATAAGTTAACAGTTATGATGTTGATGATTATGATGATGATGATCATTATGGTTATGATGATGATGGTTATGATGATGATGATCGTTATGGTTATGATGATGATCGTTATGGTTATGATGATGATGGTTATGATGATGATGACGGTTATTATGATGATGATTCTGATGATGATGATCGTTGGGGTTATTATGATGATGATTATGATGATGATGATCGTTATATTTATGATGAAGATGATTATGATGATGATGATGATCGTTATGGTTCTGATGAAGATGATTATGATGATGATTATGATGATGATGATCGTTATGGTTATGATATTAATGATTATGATGATGATGGTTATGATGACGATGATAATGACGATGAAAATGACACTGCCAGGTTTCACTCCCGAAACCTGGTAACCTTGTCAATGAAGGGCTAGCGGCCTAACCACTCAGCCAATCGGATACTACGCCTAATTAAGTGAAAGAAATTCCCTATGTTACGAACACAAGCCCTTATCAGCGACAAACTAACAAATGTAGAGAAACAGTAGTTACAGTTAAGCTATTGAAAGATTTGAAACGCGGCTAATATAAAAAAAATGGATTAGATCTCACAGAAAAACGGTTAAAGAGCAGTAGCAATAATTGTGTATCCACTGTCTAGCTGGGAAAATACGTGTGATCAAATGAACAAACAGACCAACAACAACAAAATTACACCATCTGTACTCTGTAATGTTGATCTGTTTCACCGTCTATCTGCTTTATCGCGCTCTATACTCTTACGTTTTCATATTTATGTTTATTAACTTAGTTCTCACTATCTTTCATGTCTGTTTGTGATCGTCTGTCCCTGACATGGTCGGATTTAGGTATAAGCTAAACAAGCCACAGCTTCGGGCCTCACAGTCTGAAGGGGCCTCTCTTACAGTGGTGTAGCGAGGTGAGTAGGGGCGGGACGGGGCTTAGAGGCACAAAACGTTACAGAAATAGTTAAAGTCGGAATAAGTCTATAATATTAATTTCTCTGGAAGCAAATTTGAAGTACTGTTTGCTACAATAAATGTCTAGAAACCGTAAAAATAAACGCTTTTTTTTAAAGCTCCAATGAAGCAACCCTTCCGCCCCACCCCGCATGGATTTGTCTTGCATCTTGGCGGAATTCTTGTCACTTTCAGTTGTTACACGACCTTATTCTCTGTTAACAGTTGTTACACGACCTTATTCTCTGTTAACAGTTGTTACACGACCTTATTCTCTGTTTAACGACGACCTTATTCTCTGTTAACAGTTTGTTACACACCAATTCTCTGTAACTCTGTTAACAGTTGTTACACGACCTTATTCTCTGTTAACAGTTTTTACTGTTAACAGTTGTGGACACGACCTTATTCTCTGTTAACAGTTGTTTAACACGACCTTATTCTCTGTTAACAGTTGTTTTGTTAACAGTTGTTACACACGACCTTACGACCTTATTCTCTGTTAACAGTTGTTACACGACCTTATTCTCTGTTAACAGTTGTTACACGACCTTATTCTCTGTTAACAGTTGTTACACGACCTTATTCTCTGTTAACAGTTGTTACACGACCTTATTCTCTGTTAACAGTTGTTACACGACCTTATTCTCTGTTAACAGTTGCCAAAGAAGGCCCCCACAGCTTCCTATAGCTTAGGGGCTCACCATGTCTAAGTCTGGACATGGTCCCTGACGAAAAAATTGTAGCCGTAATGTAGGTTTCTCCATGTCTTTTGTCCTAGTAAGACGTATAACCCCTATTTTTTTCCTCCATCCCACAAAAAAACAAAACAAAAAGCTAGAAGGTAGACATCTGAGTGAAAGGTCAGGCGTTTAGAAGCGGGAATCTAGTTTGTGGTACAGCCACTGAGTAACCAATTTCGACAAATCGAACCACAAAAGCATGACCAAGGCGTGGGAACTAGACCACTTGTGGACAAGCTGACAATGTTCGTCCCGAATTCCCGAGCCCCAGAATAAACACGAACCGCATATTTGTAAACCTCCACTCAACCTGCTTATTTGTGACTGTTTGATAAGGTATTTATGTTATTTCTGAGTCTGTTTTTGGTCAATGTTCGTTTTACAGTTTTCCCCGCCAGATTAATAATAGTTTTCTGAAGGCGTGCTGATTAGACAAAATGTAAGCACTACGTCAATTTTATTATCTGCCACAACTATGGACTTCTACTGCAGTTACTTCTGCTACAAAAGGTGGTCCTGTAGCAGGTAATGTTGAAGGAGAGTAATGTGTTGGAGACTTCGGCCATACTAGGTCTCAGTTTTATCTAGTGGAGTGATTAGCTCCCTTTCCTAGTTGCCTTTTCCTTTCTTAACTCAAGAGCAGTGTCACATACTATGTTTTTACAGTTGGGTTGGGCGAAGAGTGACAGGGCCTGTTTCGAACCCAGTCCGCTTACATTGAGAAGCAAAAACTCTAACCGTTCAGAGTCAGGACGCTTACTGTTACTGCTACTAATGTTGTCTCTCTGCCAACTAAACTTTGATTTCTGCTCTGTTTTCTAAGTAGTAGTTAACATGTGTGTGTGCAACGCGAACTTTGACCGACAGATACACAGACAAGCAGGCAGATAGAAAGGCAGAAAGACAGACAGGCATGCAAACAGGCAGACAGATTGGCAGATAGGCAGGCAGATAGACGGGCACAAAGGCAGGCAGATAGGTAGACATGTGCCCGCGTCAGTTACTTGTGCGCAGGTAGTTATATTGACGAGAGCTAATTCTTTATATGTTTCTGTTCAAGTGCTTACAGGCCTTCCGCCTGAGATGGAGATTCTTGACTGAAGTTTATTTTTCTTCCCAGGTTCGTTCTTACCCTTTTAGGTTCAGCGATAAGCAATATCGTATAATGGTTTTCAAAAGTTCCAACTGTAACGTTCCAAATAAAACACAGCAATGTAGAAAATTCAATCAGAGTATTTTTGACGTCATTAGACAAGCACTGCAAATTTCACAATGATTTGTTCGTTTACTATGCTCAACAAAATAGTGAGTATATCCACAAGGAAAAAATATATATCCACAAGAAAAAATATATATCCACAAGGAAAAATATATATCCAACAGAATAATATAAAAACTTGTCAACTTGTCTTGATAATCTCAAAGACGAAGTTCAGATAAACACTATAAAACTGCCGAACAAAAATGTCTATGTATCTAATCTGGTCTATCTGTAAAATCCTTCTTCTAAATCTAAAAACTATAAACTATGCCCTATCGCCCACATCTCTCCTTTTATATGCAGCTCCTTCCTTTTCCCGCCATTTTTTCACACGACTCCGTCTTTTTTCCTCACGTTACAATTTTCTATACGCGTCTGATTTCGACTTTTGTGACATATCTCTTTTCCATCAACAATGGAAAAAAAAACCAAAATAGCAATTCTCACTTCACAAAATTTTCCACTCAAAACACGCATTCAATATTATTTTCTGGGACTGCACTATCTTTGCCTCTCTTCGTCGTGACTGCTTTCTGAACCTAAAATTTAAACTGCATTTTGTGCAAAAACGCCTTATCTGCTTAACGTCTGTTATTCTTAATCTTTTTTTTTTTTTCGTACGCCCGCTAATACTCGAGGCGAAATCTCAGGTTATTATTAATGTCTAGCCTGACATTGATTTTACGTGAGTATCCCTTTTTTTCTTGTACAGAGACAGGTGTCCCTCGCCATTCAGGCAAATACTCGCCGATTTCGGAGGTACCCATTAGAGCTGGGTCGGCTCAGGAGCCGCCAATCCCTGGTCGACGACACTTCTTCAAATGTCCTCGCCAGGTCTCGAGTTAATCCAGTCCAAATCCCGGTCGACGAAAAAATCCTCAAATGCCGTCGCCCGGGTTTGATCCTGAATCACCCGGTCGCCAGAGCGGTGTTGTAACCACTACGCTAGCGCGGTTCCCATTCTTATTCTATGTAGTGTTATAACTCGTATAAATGCTAGTGTATGCGAAGCGGTCACAGGCAGACAGACGGGCAGATAGGCAGGCAGATAGACGGGCGGGCGGACGGACGGACTTAATAAGGACCTATAGATAGATAGATAGATAGATAGATAGATAGATAGATAGATGGATGGATGGATGGATGGATGGATGGATGGATGGATGGATGGATGGATGGATGGATGGATGGATAGATAGATAGATAGATAGATAGATAGATAGATAGATAGATAGATAGATAGATAGATAGATAGATAGATAGATAGATAGATAGATAGATAGATAGATAGATAGATAGATAGATAGATAGATAGATAGATAGATAGATAGTTATAGATAGATAGATAGATAGATAGATAGATAGATAGATAGATAGATAGATAGATAGATAGATAGATAGATAGATAGATAGATAGATATGTGACAGCGCCATCTTGTCATTCCCATTTTGTCTGTCGTTCTCTAATATTCTCTACTTTTTTTTTTTACTACAACATAGCGATTTAGCAGCCATTTTAGTGTGTTACTCAGTCATGATCTAAAAATAGAACATTAGTCATATCGCTTACGGATAGCAACCAATCAGAAGAGAGGAGCACCGAAGCTGCCCGGCGATCGAAATCCTCTGTCATTTCCTCGCTAGACGCTGGAGCAAGTCGCTGTTAAAGTCTAGTTCAAGAACATGCCTAGTACTTTTTAGCAATTAACCACTGGCTGGGTGTTTGGTTTGTTTGCTTACTGGTTTAATTTTTGTTCATTAGTTTTGCTTTGTGGGTTAGGGTCACTGACAGGGTTGTATTAATAAATACAGCCCCTGCCTTAGAATCAGAGTTTTTATTGTTTGATCGGGTCGGTTGCGAGTGTGCAAGAAAGTGATCACATATCACAACAGCATCATCAACATCTCGCCCCACCCTATCACAATTGGCGTCGTCGGCAGAATAGGCAGCCCAGTGACACCGAGCCAACAGCAAAACGGGCAAATATTGAAGTAAACACACAGCAGTGCATTCTTGCAGCAAGATGGCTTCGAGGAGTACACGTGTTCCGAGCAGAGGTGAGCGCGAGGATGCAGATCCAATACCCAGTGATGGGAACATCAGTAGTGCAAAGTGAGGGCCAGAGCAATGCGCCTGTAAAGGTAATATAACGTGACGGTGCCGGAGTGTGTAGATTTTAGATAGGAGAATTAAGACTTGGGTTGGTCAAGGTAGTGTGACCTTCTGAATAGGTTGGAATGAGTGATAGTCACAGTGTGAGCTGGTGAAAAAAAAAAAACGATAGAATTTCCACACGTGAGATGATAGAATGTGATATAGAGGCTGTCTTTGAGAATCGGGATAATCTTCTCTCTCTCACCTATCTTCTACGACTGGTTTTTTTAAAGTGTCAGACAGTTCTAAACCACAGATATATAGTCCATAAATCTCTATCTACTCAAGGGCACGCACATACACGTGACGACAGGTACACACACAGACGTGGGCAATCTATAACCATGAATATTATATTATTTGAACGAGCTGACCAACGCACTGATTTAGTTCAAGAGAGATTTTTTTTATTATCATCTAAAAAAATCTTCTCACAACACCAAAAATTACATCAAGGAAAAACATATACAAATAGTCATAAAATTCAAGGAAAGTACTACAAAGATGATAGCCCCGTTATGATCTTAGCTCTAGGTTTAGCCCACAGCCCGTTAAGAGAACAGATGATGGCTCAAAGAGTTATAGATACAAGTTAGGGTTGAGTCTAAGAGGTTTCTTTCTTTCTCGTAAATGTATGAACAGAGTTGGATAATCTGATTTAGCCTAAGAAAAAAAAGAAACTCTAACATTTGTAACAAATTCTGCAGATTCAAACATTTAAGACAGCAAATGGGTGACAATTATTACACCGGTAAAATAACACTCAGACCTGTTGTACTCTCATTCATCCAGCCATGGCCTTTCTCTCACAATATATACTCACAACTTTGCTCGTTGCCTCTGGGAACATAATAATTCTAGGACCTTCGCACAGACCCGAAAAATGCAGTCAGCGACCAGAAACCCCCGGTACCAAGAGACGGACTGAACTCTCTGTCTCAGGGAACCGATTCCTTGGGTGTTCTAATCTTGCTCGAATGTCTGATGAAGTCACATAAAAATTTGTCCAGGTACGAAAGTTACCCGAGCACAATGTCATTAGCGTTGGATTCTAGGATTTAAGGAATGTCAGATCGGTGTCTTTTCTATCAGGCAGGGTACTATATTTGGTCACCACAATACTAGTTCAGTGAGGCGGGAACAATCTCTGTCGGAATGTTAATGTTTTTTTCTTGTAATATTTTCGCCGCCAGGCAGCATGTACATTTAAATTTGTGGAGCAATATGAACTGGCTCGACAAGCCCAATATATATTTCTAGTCTTTAGAAACCGTTAGTGGGATTGCTATTACTGTCTCTCTCTGATGGCATATGCACTGTCAGATCCAGTGTTACTTGAAACAAAAACAAAAAAACCCACGTGGTTAAAGATAGGAACTGTCTATGCTTCACACAAATATGTCTCTTTACTAAACGCTGGCAAGTTGGGTACCACCGTTTCACTATATAAAATGGAAAGAAAACACATATCAAATAATTTACATATATGTACTCATTATAACTTACATTTTAAATAGCAAGCCTACAGCTTGACTCATATTTAAAACTTCCCGTAAAATAAGTTATATAAAATCAATCATCAGGAATTAGGAATATTTGCGCATTCCGTCAATATTCACTGATGTCGCATCTAGCATTATAAGTTAGTTTTTTTTTAGAAAAAAATATGATCTCGACTGATTATTTAGCAGTAAATTAACTTCATTATAGCTACTGAATTTAAGGTTTTAATGCTAGAAATATAATTTCTTCTGCTTTCCACTGAAACGCGTCACTAGAAATTAATACAGACTATATAGATTAAGCACTCTGTTTGAAAAGAACTAGTTTAAAATGAAATCGGCGATTTAACACTTAATCACTTCACAAAATTCTAGAGAACTACTATATAATTTTTACCTCAAACACAGCACTACAGGATATCGCACAATTAAGAATTACACGCTTATATTTATGGAAGTCTAGAAGTTCGACAAATTGTCGCAACAAACTAAGAAAACTTCGCTTATACAGCTCTACTCTTCGCGCGAACCACCTGTCTACTGCGAATTATTGAGACAAGAATGAAAATAAAGTTTCAAACTAGGTTTAATATCTGAAACAGACAAAGGATGAACTATTTCCCCAACCTGATCTCTCCCCTTCTCAATAAACACCTACGTTTCACTTAGAAGCATGTCGTAACTGCCCCGGAGTTGTGTCCTTGGCACCTTCCTCTAACGATTTCCATTTCTGAGCTGGGGGAGGCGATCGGTGACAGATCACACTTCACGCTTAGGAAAGCTTCTTTTCCCGAGAGCTACGTTTTCCCAGACTATATGTCGCTGCTCTACGCCGTGTAGGTGGACAAGGTTTTAACGCCTACCTGAGCGCTCAGCCCGAAAGCCACATTCGCTCGTGTTCGCTGGAAAAATTCAGACAACTGGTCTGAAATACGGTTCTAGTCAGTATGAGAAAGTAAAACGATGGATGGGAAAGCATTAATATTCGCAAAAAATAGTGATTCGAAAAATACAGGAAAAACAATTACGGAAAGATCTTAAATAAAAAGGATTGCGAGTGAGGGAGGAATAGGAAGAAGACCCACATTTGTTTTCTCAGAAACTATTTATTCACAATGTATGAAATTCACGCACAGTATAACTGGATGTATCCTTTACACATGCTATTTTTCCACATAATCTCTGTTCACTTCTATGGCCTTATACCAGCGCAAAACAAGGGCATGCATGCCTTCCCTGTACCAACTTGTTTCTTGTTCACATAGCCATGTCCTCACTGCACAAATCACGCTCTCGTCATCTTCAAACCTTGTTCCACACAGTGCATCCTTCAGTGGCCCAAAAAAGATGAAAATCGGAGGGTGCCAGATCAGGACTATAGGGGGGATGGGGGAGCCCAGTCCAACTAAATTTGGCGATTGCCTCCTGAGTTGTCAGACTTGTGTGAGGGCGGGCATTGTCGTGCTAAATCAAAATGTCTACTGCATTCCTGTTAGGCCGCATTCACCAGTAGCACTGTTTGAGTTTGTTGAGGGTTTAGATGTACGTGTCCGAAATGATTGTCTCACCTCTGAGTATCACATTCACAAGAATCACTCCATCAATGTCCCAAAAGACGGTGATCATGACCTTTCCGGCGGAGGGAGTTGTTTTGAATTTCTTTTTTCGTGGTGATTGTGAATGATGCCACTCCTTTGACTGCCTTTTCGTCTCCGGCTCAAAATGGCGCGCCCAGGTTTCGTCACCTGTGACGATCCGTGACAAAAAGGCCTCCCTCTCAGCATCAAAACTCTCCAACACTTCAGAACAGATGGTTTTCCTTTGACATCTGTGGTCAGTTGTGAGACTTCAAGGAACCCATCTTGCGCATATCTTCGAATATTTGAGAGCGATGATAATTGCCATTGCACTTTCATTGCTGACTGAAAGCTGTAGGGCCAATTGTCGACTTGTGATGCGATGATCCTCATGAATAATGGCATCGGCGCGCTGCAACATGTCTGGGTTGGTGGCTGTGGCAGGACGCCCAGACCGCGGCCGACCATGCAGCTCCGTCTCTCCCCTTCCTGAAGCCTTAACTCTCTGAACCCAGCATCCAGCGGTGCTCCTATTGACTGCACAACTTCTATACACAGCACACAAACGTTTGTGAATGTTCCCCACACTTTCTCCGCCACCAAGAATTCAATTACAGCTCATTGTTTGTAATGCGTGTCATACACAGATGCTTATTTCACAGACTACTACAGTGGCGCTATCTGTCAGATGACCGTGCAATTACCCACATGTACGCGGGAAACATCAGTGTTGCTACATGTAAATTTTCACTTTGCTATCTTTATTCTGGGATGAAAAAAAGATATGTGGGGCATTACTTTCTGAGCAACCCTCATGTATATGTATATATATATATATATATTTTTTTTTTTAAACAAATCTTAAAGAACACTTAAAGAACAAAAACAATGTAAGAAAAGAATCAGAATTTACTTTGCTTATTTGGAACACTTTGCTGTTTTATTGAGACAGTGTCTGCTAGATGGCAGGCTAAATGAGCCATTGCAGAATCATTCAATAATGAACATGATCAAATTCAGACCGAGTATCAATTCTGATTGCAGTAACTGCTACAGGTTTTCAGATAGGACTTTCCTTAAACATTGATGAAATTGCTACCATTTACTTTGACTGTGTTCCACTATGAATTTATATTAATATTCAGAATATGGTGTCATGTTTACCAGCACAGATTTATCCATTATAAATATCTAAGAGCATTGGTTCAGTCCAATCATTTATTCACAGACTAAACACAATGAGAAATTTACAGTTGTCTACCACTGGATGGACTGTTCTATTCATGTTTGAGAGTGAAGAATATAGTAGGGACACTTTGCTTGAGGTTTTATAATTTCAGTTGCCAGTCATATAAAACTATAGCTATTGTACAAACTGCCCACCAACACATTATCAAAACTGATCAACCAAAATATGTTCACAGTTGGAACAGCATTGACCCTTCTGTTAACAACAATGCCAGCAAAATACAGCAACAAACATCTTACCACCAATCTGACAGGTCTAAAATCAAACATACAACTGACGTTTGTTTCCCATTCATTAAAAATTTTTGGTATTTGGATTTTTTTAAGACATCGTTCATTGCCCGATGAACAACTCCATCCCAGTGCTCTGATTGCTTATCCCTTTCATTCACATGAGGGAAATCTCAGTACTTGCGCATGAACGTCTAGTAGCACCTTGCGACGGATTCTCTAGTATGTTGTATACTGGTATCACCATATTCGATAAATATTTCTGTGGGTTGGTAGGTTTTCCGAATTTTGTAAAATTTGCCCAGGGAAGGAGCTTTAAATGATATAAACTGTTGAGCGGATTTTTAACTGTGCGCAGCTGCACCACGGGACCCTCCATATGTTTGTTTTAACCATTATCCCGACGGTTAAACATTCTGACTCTCACTGGCCCAAAGGAGCTCAGGGGGTATTATAACATCATTAGATACTCACTGGTTCTGAAAAACATTCCATTCAAATTCTAATGTCTGTTCTGGGAAACTGAACCTGGTACCTTTAGAAATGGGACTGCCATATTTATAAGAGATATAAGAGAGATAAAATGTGGTTTATTTGAGAGGCGAGAAGATGAAGAAGAAGAAAGAAAATTCGAGGTGCATTATGTCATATCTCCTTAGGCCACTCTGACGCCCATAAAAACTTTCCTCTCCTCGACAAAACTGAAACACTCGAAATCACCCCCTACACATAGACAATTTCAATATCAGAAAAATCCTTGCAGTAACTAAGGAAAACAATATTCAAGGGACAATATTATAAGAACATTTCCTTGTTAAAATGCAATGAGTTGTGAACTAATGGGAAATCCTCAAATATTAGATTATTTGCAGGACTTCAATTTAACCTATTAAACATTTTTATCTTCAAAAAAACAAGAACACATGCAAATTCTTCAAATTGGCACTTGGACTGCTATTAAAGCGACGAGGCTCCGGCGCCCCTAGTTAATCAACAACAACCTATAAAATTATTAAAGAGGTGTTAAGAACTTTACACGTTTTAGTTTTACTGCAATCATATTTAGTTGTTTTTAGTATTTAACAAGACAAAAGTACAGATGATAGGTAACAGGAGAGAGGTGAAGTCTAATTGTCACATTACGGGATCACGTTTATGACTGATTTGGCAATTTGAAGGCATGATATATCCTAACTAATAACCATCAGACGTTGATAACGGGACCATTCCTTTACTTCCCTCATCCAAAATTAAAAATAAATTATTCTATGTTGAAATTGAAAGGAACAAACTCAGGACATTTGCATATATATCATATCTAGTTTATCCCAATTTGTTTAGAACATTATTTTATTTTTTTTAATAAAAATTTTTTTGCCCTATTTGCACCTGAATTGGGCAAAACCATTTATTTGGAACAGTTTTCTTAAAGAAATTAAAAACAATGTAAGAAAAGAACCAGAAATATACTTTGCCTTGTTTGGAACATTTGATTGATTTTATTAAGACAATGTCTGCTAGATGGGCAGGCTAAATGAGCCATCAAATAATCAACGATATTTCATCAACTGAGAGATATCAAATTCTGATTGCCTGTTGTACTGCTACAGGTTTTTTAGATAAGAACTTTTACCTTACAACATTGATGAAATTGCTACCATTTTGCTTTGACTGTGTTTGCCCCTATTCTTCCTTCAATTTTTGATCCTATAAGCCGCACAGACAGTCGAACCAAACTATTCAGTGGGCCCATCTTGGACACTGGTGCATCTTGTATGGCAGCAACAAACTGATTCCACTTTGTTTGGGGTCAGTGGCCATCAAATTCGTACATGTGCCCCCAACTCTGGTTCATTCTTTGCATCTCAGCTTCCACAGGTTCCTCCGCCAAGTTGTTTTTGGTCGGCCTCCATTTCACTTTCCTTTGAGGTCCATAGCATTGGCAGTTCTTGTTGATGGTATTCAGGGTCCCTTCTGAGGATGTGGCCACCCAACTCAGCAGTCTGGCCATCTATGATGGTGTGCCAGGTTCCTCCTGGTTACACTCAAAATAAGTACTGCTTGGTTGCTGATGGTTAAAATTAAGTAGACGTGCGGAGTTTTTTGAACAGCGCCCATTGGTGGAAACAAAGAATTCCTGTTAGGTCATAGTTCGGCTTGACAGTCCGGCACAGAGGGGTTGTGGTTGGCAATCACGCCGGCCGCTCTTGAATATGAACTAGAGTTCCTTCAGAGTTGATCTACCGGGATACCCATTGGGCTGGGTAATGGTACCAGGGTCCAGTTCTGGGGCCGATTGTGGGCCACTCAACTCCAGCGTCGTGCCATTGACCCAGCTGCTAGGAAGCTTAGGTGCCTGGGTATAACAGAGCTTTAGAAGCGGCTTCCGGTTGTCACAGAAAGGTATTCGGCCAAAAGATTCTGAGAATTTTCCCATAGGCAGATTGTGTGGAACTGGAGGACTGTTTCGACATTTTCTTCTCCTGTTACTCTCAGCTTCTGCGCACTGTAGAGAAGCACAGAAAGTGGTCACAGCTCTCAAACAGTTTTTTATTTGGTGTTTTGGTGCTGTACTGGGAAAAGACTTCCAAATGTTGTTGAACTGGGCAAAGGCTGTTCTCGCTTCATTCATTCTGTTTGTTAATGTCCTTGCTTTTCCGCCATCTGGTGTTACTTTATGCATCCTAGTAAGTAAATGTGGTCCTGCATTTCAAACTTGCTGGTCCCTTATTTGTTATTAGGCTCAGGATTGCCCACATTTGAGTGTCATGACCGGGCTTCTCGTACTTCCATGGTCGGCCTGATGTATCAGACCAACATGCGGCGGTGGTGTTAGGTGTCAATACTAGCTCGGATCCTGCTTGAATGTGGTTGATGTCACTTTCACGCAAGTAGTGCAAATACTCAACGTTAAGGATTCCAGGGCGGTGTTGAAAACGTTTGCTAGTATTATGTCCTTTTGGACTGTCCTCTTTTGTCTAGGGAGAAGCTCTGAACAAAACTAGGTATGGCCAATTTGTTATGTTCTTTTGAATAAGGGAGATCCCTGGAGTGGACAATCCTGTGTGTCAGGGGCTGGCGGGGGAGAGGTATATTACCCAAGGAGGGGAGTGGGACACTGCGAGGCGTATACCGCGGGTTTAGAATGTGGGGGTGTGGCGGGAGGGGTACGGGTGGGGTTTGGCGGAATTCAGGATGGGTAACTCCTCAGTAATTTTACGGGGGGTGTTCCCTGTGAAAGGATTATGAAGTATAAATAATTATATTAATATTTAGAATATGGTATGATTTATGTTAATTCCAGCATGGTTTTTTTATTACAACTAGCTAAACTAAGATTATTGCTTTCGCCCAATCATGAGTTCAACAGGCTAAACCCAATTGAGAAATTCACAGTTGTCTACCCCTGACTGCATAGGCCAACACCAGTAACCATGTCCTGGAACAATCTAACGGAGATATCAACACCTCAGGCTGACCACTGTTTTCTTGAACTTATTCAAGCTGACACCCTGAGGTTAACGAAGAAAAGAAGTCTACCACTGATGTTCTGTTCTATTCATGTTCATAACAGAGAGAACCACAGTAGGGTTGTTGGTGTTTTGTTGTTGATTTCGTCTACCTATAATGCTGGTAATACCTCTGTCAACCTGAAAGTTGGTTATAATTTGGGTAGAGTGTGTTTATTTCACAGTAGGGACACTTTGCTTGAGGTTTTATAATTTCAGTTGCAGTCATGTTAAAACTAAACAGGAATAGCAAGGTGATACTAGCTTTGGAGGCATCCTTGACGGTATTGCTTGACCGGCAGAGATGGGGAAAATCATGTTAAGCGTCCTGTCGAATCGTGCGGGGGGTTTAGCATCAAACGTGGGTTTAAGCGAGGGAGATGGGGTTTTGATTGGATGCATCCATCATGTTTGGCGTAGCTGGCCAAGTACAGCGAAGAGTCAGGGTTTTGGCACAACTCATCACATATGGCGAGGGAGGGGGACTGAGGTTGCGTGTAGATTTACAGTTGAGTGCAATGATGTGGATTCTTGTCGTACAATAACAATAGTTGTGTTGATGAGTGTTCAATGGTTGTGTGTGTGTGTGTGTGTGTGTGTTTTTGTGTAGGTTCAGTCCATACCTGGCGTACGGAAGGCAGGTCCCTGGTCATCTCATGATGTGTCTGGAACTGGTCCATTACATCGGTGTACATATATTTTCCCATCAAAGCCTTCAACAAACACATGCCAAGTCCTCCTGTCACGTGCCATCATCTCAAGTTCTTTCCATGTTCTCCTCATCATTTTCACCTCTGTTTCCACCTCTCTTCTCCATGTACTTCTTGGTCTTCCTCTGCCTCTCTTGCCCTGGGGGTTCCAGAACAAGGACTGCCTTGTAATGCTATCAACAGGTTTCCTCAGTGTGTGTCCTATCCATCGCCATCGTCTTCTTCTCATTCTTGTTCCACTGGCACTTGTCTAGTTCTTGTCATCAGTTCCACGTTGGTAACCTTGTCATACCATTTTAATCCCTCTATTCTACGCAAGCACCCATTTATGAAAGTCTGTAGCTTTTTGGTTGTTGTCTTTGTTGTTCTCCATGTCTCTGAGCCATACAATAGGACTGACTTCACATTTGAGTTGAAGATTCTTATTTTCGTGTTGGATCCTATTTCTCTTGATCTCCATATATTTCCCAATGCAATGAAAGCTCCTCTTGCCTTTTGTATTCTTATTTTGATATCGCTGTCTGTCCCTCCAACTTTGTCTATATTACTGCCAAGATATGTGTATGATTCTACATCTTGTATTGGTGTTTCTTCAAGTTCAACCCTGTTATCATTACCTGCATTTATTCGCATTATTTTTGTCTTTTCCTGGTGTATTTTCAGACCCAATTGCTGTGACCTCTCATCGAGTGTTTTCAATTTGTCCTGCATCTGATTACGGCTATGGGACAGAAGAGCCAAGTCATCAGCAAAATCCAGATCATCCAACTGCTTAGTCAGAGTCCACTGGATTCCATTTCTGTTGTGTGTTGCCGATGATCTCATAACCCAATCTATTGCCAGCAAGAAAAGAAATGGAGACAAGAGGCATCCCTGTCGCACTCCTGTTCTTATCCCAAACGGTTCTGTAAGCTGTCCTTCGTGAAGAACTCTGCATGTCATGTCTTCATATGTTTTCTTTATTAAATTAATGATCTTCAGGGGAACTCCATAATGCCTCAACAATTTCCAAAGTGATTCTCTGTCTACACTGTCAAATGCCTTTTCGTAGTCCACAAATCCGATGTATAGTGGTGAATTCCATTCCAGACTTTGTTCAACTATTATTCTCAAAGTGGCTATCTGGTCTGTACATGATCTGTTTTGTCGAAAACCTGCTTGTTCATCTCTCAGTTTCTTGTCTATGGACTCTTTTAATCTCTCAAGGATAATCCTGTTTAATACTTTTCCTGGCACTGATAGTAACATTATTCCTCTATAATTTGTGCACTCTTGTAAATTTCCCTTCTTAGGCAACTTAACCAGATATCCTTCCTTCCATTCTGCTGGTATCTCTTCCTTTTCCCAGACTTTACCAAGTAATTTATATAACATCTCTGTAGCCGTGTCGATATCTGCTTTGATGGCCTCTGCTGGAATGCCATCAGGTCCAGACGCTTTTCCCATCTCTTAGAAGCTTTATGGCTTTCTTTATTTCTTCCTTCGTTGGTCTTTCACCGTTAATTTGTAGCTCTTCTTCTGCTGGCTGGATGTCCGGCGGGTTTTGTGGAGCTGGTCTATTGAGAAGGTCCCCAAAATATTCTGTCCACCTCTTCATTTGCTCTTGTATATTGCTGAGCAGTTTCCCATTCTTGTCTTTTATGAGGCAACTTGTTTGCTTGTATTTCCCTGTTAGCTTCTTTGTGCTGCTATACAGTTCTCTCATATTTCCTTTGGCTGCAGCATCTTCTGCCTCTCTTGCCAACTCCTCAATATACTTCCTCTTGTCTCTTTTGATACTTCTTTTTACTTCTTTGTTTGCTTCTGTGTACACTTCTTGAGCCTTGGCTTTGGAACTTCTGGTTTTGCTTGTGTTTAACTCTGCTTTCTTGTTTTTTCTGTCTTTTATCTTATTGATGGTTTCTGTTGTTATCCATGCTTTTTGTTGTCTTTCCCTTTTCCCCAGTATTTCTTCACATGTCTCCTTCCATACAGTTTTGACCTGCTGCCAATAGTCTTCTGTATTCTCTACATCTTCCAGCTGTTGGAGCACTTGGAATTTGTTGGATACTGTGACCGCAAATTTGTCTCTTGTTTCTTGATTTCTTAGCTGTCCTACATTAACTGTTGTCTATAATTTTGCATTGTTGCATATCTCTTGAGTTTCATTTTTACTTTGGCTATCAGAAGATGGTGATCTGATGCCACATCTGCTCCTCTATATACCTTTACATCCTGCAATGATGATCTAAACTTCTTGTTTATGCATATATGATCAATCTGATTTTCTGTTCTATGGTCTGGTGATATCCATGTTGCCTTGTGTATTCTCTTATGTGGAAACATGCTTCCTCCTATATCCAGTTGATTTGAAGCACAGAAGTTTGCGAATAGTTCTCCATTTTCATTCATTACTCCTAGCCCATGTTTTCCCATGACTTCTTCAAATCCGGTGTTGACTGTACCTATCTTTGCATTCATGTCACCCATCATAATTGTGTTGTCTCTTCTTTTTACTTTATCCATAATTTCCTGTAGTTTAGTATAAAATGCTTCTTTCACAGACTCTTCTTTGTCATTAGTTGGTGCATAACATTGGATGACATTTACATGAATTTTCTTTTTAGCTGTTTTGAAAGTAGAGTTAGCTGTTATTATTCTGGGTCCCACAGCTTCCCATTCAATGAGTGCTTTCTGTGCTTCTTTAGATAACATAAGAGCTACCCCTTCACTGTGGTGTGAACTTTCGTCTTCATGTCCTGAGGACAGCACCAATTCACCTGTGATGAGTTTCTTCCTGTCTATCCCCTTCCACTTTGTTTCACACATTCCCAGAACCTCGATTTTGTATTCCCTCATTTCTGCTGCTACTTGCGCCACTTTCCCTTGTTCGTTTAATGTCCGAACATTCCAGGTGCCAAATCTGGAAGTTCTCCTAGAAGAAAGAAGGTTAGTCAGCAACACAGACTCCTTTCGACTTTCTCTGTGTTGCATCATACGCCTCCCCACGAGAGGACCTTCCCCTGTCTTGGATGGCTGTGTTTTATTTTCTTTATTTGACTTGTCCATATTTGTTGAAGTTTTTTGTGGTTTAAATTTTTTACAGGATGGGGTAACCGGCCCCATGCCCAACCCTCCTTAGTCTTTTGCTCCCCTTTCGGGCCCCAGTAACACATGGGTGACCCACAAATTAGTGTATTTAATTAAGTATATATCACTAATTTTTTTCTTCATATGTGTGGTCAGAAAGTTGCACTGCAAATTTTTAGAAAATTGAAAAGTGTGCTGTGAACACAAAAAGGTTGAGAAACACTGGATTAGAATGTCAGTTTTACTGTGTACCATGATTTGACCATGTTGTTACAATTTCTTATCAACTTTACATTTATGCTCATTCTGCTATCCATATATTAAGAACAAAAAAAAAAGGAAAATAATCACCACCATCAATAACTTTCCAGCTCCCTAGAGAATCACACAAGTCTTCAAAAGAAACATTCCTAACGCCTATCCCAAACCCTATTTCTAAGCCCCTTCATGGTTTCCTGTTTTGGCGTGGGCTTTGATATTCGGTTTTTTTAAGGACTATCTTCATTGCCCACAGACAACTCCACCAGTGCTCCGATGTTCCCCCCGTTCTATCACCCAAGGAGGATCTCAGCACCAGTGGGGCATGAACTCCAGTAGCACCAGCACAGAATGCCAATTGGCAATGTACATAGTAAAATCACAACATTCCTATAAATATTTTTGTGGTATGCAGTGTGTTAATGTTCCTGATGCCTTTCAAGTATCCATTTTATGTCTTCTTATTCCTCTCATTTGTCTTCAGTTCTCTTTTCTATGTGTTCTTTTTAATTTTTTTTTAAAAGGGGATACAGGATCTCGTTTCAACGCCCATTGAGTGCAAACTGAGAAATATACCCCGGCCCCCCCCCCCCCCCCCCCCCCCCCCCCCCTGTTAGGCCCTCATATTTTCTTAGACCAACGTCTTCACTTGAGTTGCTCTGGTACCCAAATTCTTGAGGCTGGGTCGAACCCCGTAGCCCGTTTGCAGTCTAAAACCTCAACCTGGCGATTGAACCCATGGGCCACTGAACTAGGAAGCCAAGTGCACCAACCACGGCGCTGCGACGGCAAGTGTACTTTTTTAGTCACCGTCCTAATTTTCCTATACCTTTTAGTCACGAGTATAGTGACTGCCTTGTGATGCTATTGACATTTTTGTTAATATGGGTTTTTCTATCCAACACCAGCCGATCTACTCAAGTGTTGTTCCAATTGAATGTCTGGAGGTTTTGTGTCATTGCGGTTCCATTTTTATTATCTTGTCAAACTATGTTGAAAAACTTTTATTCTACTGAAACAAACATCAATTTACAACATCTGAATATTCTGGTTATCATTTTTGATTTTTGTTCATGTATCCAGCAACATGCAGAAATAGAACCCGCCTTGAAAATGTGAGTATGAAGAAATTAATTTTTGTGTCAGACCGAATTTCTTTTGACTTCTCTAAATTTTTCAAAGCAGGTGAAGATCCACGCATGTGTGTTACAGTCAAGGTTTTTATTTAAAGAGTTTTGAAGTGCTAACCTTGGATGCACAGGTTCGGATAATTTTATTTTTAAACACAGCTTGTAAAAAAACGCTTTGATGTGATGATCAGATATTTATCTTAGCTTCTGGAGGGCTTTATATGCTGCAGTAAGTTTTGAACACAGCTCTTTTGACTAGCTGTTAGTTTTGTTTTTAAAAATAGACAGACACTGCCGAATGTTCTATGATAGTGTTTTTGTGGGGAAAGTCGGGGATGAATTCAGCTCACATCTCAAGCTGCGAGTTTCGCGTTTGAATGGATTGTACTGACTTTTTGAGTCAGCTGATTTTTTTCGACAGTACTTTTGCTGGGCAGAGCTGGGAAAATGTGACGTTTAACATTTCGCTAGTGTTGTTCCCAGTATATGTCCCTTTGGGAAAGGAATATTTGATAATTGAAATGCATTCTAGTGAAGATAAAGAGATAACAATATTCATAGATTTAAAGCCCAGGGATATATTACGTGCTTATATATTAATAGTACTAGCACCATTCAATTGAAGAAAAAGAGAGGAACAATATTCATATTGATTCAAAGCTAACGCCATTTATATTATGTCATAATTATATATATACTGGTGCACATTTTTCTATTGAAGATAGAGAGAGAACATATTCATATTGATTCTAAGCCTGGGATTTTGGCTTACTTAAGTACTGTTTATTAAAGTGGATGTTCTAGAGATATTTTATACCTGACGCTGTATGAGGATATGGTGAACTGTTGATGCTCCATGACTTGTTATGATATGTTACCATGATGTCAAACTGTACTGTGGCATTAATAAACTGTGTCATAACGTTACAGTCCCGTTCCAACATTATTTCCTGACTCTTACGTTTACTGTAGTGTGTGGTTCCAGCCTGTGTTGGTATGCCAGAACTTTTTTTTTTGCATTCGCGTTTGTTGACAATCACTTACTCACACATCAGTCGGCCATCCCTAAGCCCGACCTCACTGACTCTGTGCTTGTCAGTCCTTGATGCACCACACCACCCACCAGAAACATCCCACAACCATCAACATCAACAGAACATTATATGTACCACTCAACTTATTCCTCAACATAGTAGAGTAACCACACAGTGTCTTTTTTTGTATACATTTCTGTGCTAATCGTTACACGCTGTTGTTAAAGGAGGTTTTGATGTTATTAAAATTAAAGTGGTAAACAAGGTTGAGGTCCAAACTATTGTAAAGTTCCCTGGGGCATAAGGATGATGATGATGAATTTCTCAGGGTCCCCGAATCTGCTACCAAGCTCTTCAGAATCTCACCCTGTTGTAAATAATCTCTGTAATGTTTGTGTGGTGCAAGTGTCCCATAGGTAAATGTATTTATTGTGATGAAAGAACAATGTCAAACAAAACTTTAACCCAATAAAAATGAATCAAGTAAGACTGTGTGTAAAGTTATATGAATATATTACAATTTTAATCTTCCTGTCCCTCAATCTTTTGGGACAGGAAGTTTTCAACTCAAGAAACTTTTTATTTACAAAATTTAAATAAATATAGTGGACATTCTGTCCATAACTGGTAATAATAAAATGTCACTGTATAAGTACACCACAGTCTGATTTAATGCTTTTTATATATAAACACTAGTCAAGTATTTGGAGGGTCTGTTTTGTTCATCATATCCCCCGGAAATTCTGTTCTCGTTTTGTGGAATTATTGTAATGAGTTATCATATGCCCTTTTAAGGGACTTAACTTGTCAGCCTGGTTGATGTGGTGGGCTTGAGAATATACAAGGTCAATTCAAGAGTTGTCTTCTGGATACAGATACAGCATGCAGCTTCACTGAACCTTCACTGTCCACAAGTTCTGCCTGCACCAGGTTTCCTGCCACCACTTTGTAATTGGTGATACAACCCTGGAATAAGAAGGATAATTTCCTCCCCTTTATATCCTGTCTATAACAATTCCACAACTAATCAATAATAAGCTTACCTGGGGTCAGTCACATGTGCGTACCATTTGCACCAGACCCTAATTTTTCTTGACTAAACTCCGTCCTGTGTTTTCATCTTTTTTTTCATATGGCATCACAGCCCCTGTTCCTTAAGCATTGCTTGTCTTCCATAAAATCAGTAGGGGTGTACAAATATCTTCTTGTGACCTGTTAAATACTTTTTTTCCAAACATCCCCATAAAACAACGTACAAAAAATCCTATGTATGGTTTCATGTGTTATTAGAACATTGTGTCACTCCAGAAGCCACTACCAATTTATTTTCTCCTGGACTTACAGTCGTAAAATTTTATGGCAAATTTTCAAACACAATTGACACACTTTCACAATAAGACTGCATTCCTACGTAGGGCGTCGTGACATGTACCACTTCCCAATCTAGGCAGTATCAAAAAGAAAAAGAAATTGTATCAGCACACACTTAGCCGGATACTTTCTAATGAAATATACAAGTAAAGTTATTTGTCTTACCGCAAGTAAAGAATAATCGCACATTTGCACAAGATTGACTAGCATTAAATGGGTTTTCACATCTGCTGAGTCGTCCAGATGGCAAAAGCTTGGTCACAAAAGCTTTCCCGCTGATCTCAACTTGTCTGTGCTTGTAGTTTGTTTTTCAAATGGCGGACTATCCCAGTAGGGGTTAAATGTTATCAACTACAACTAGCCAATCAGAATAAGCGTCAAAAATTTAACTAATTTTGGACCATAAACTGGAGCGTTGTTCAGTGTGTTCGTTCGTCTGATTTTATTTATATATTATATATCTCAGTTATTTATGGACCGATTTTTAATATCAAAATTGATTATTAAACGGCCAACTGTCTTCTATCTACCTATATAGGTTTCCTTTAATTATTCCTCCCCGTTTTCATGTGTGTAATTTTTGAGTAATTAATTGTACCTTTACCCTGACTGAAAATATTACTAAAATAAATGTTTCTATGTCAAGATAATTGTATTTATGGGAAATCTTTAGGTTAATATATTAAGCAATATTAGCACTATATTTCAAGATATCCCTTTTATTTTAATTCCCTTTAGTTATTGAGAAATAAATTATTTAATTTTATTCTAAAAAAACACAGATTAAGCATATTTTTCACTACAACCAAGATTTCCTAGTGCTTACAAAACGAGGTAACAATTTGGATTGGTTGTTAAATTTTACCATGACCTCCAATAAATATTGGTGGTGGGGTGTGTGTGTTTGTTTTAGGGGGTAGTAACTTTTAACGGATGGTAGTAGAAAAATTCAAATTCGCTAGTTAAAATGTTGGCGGTAGATTTTGACTGAAGCCTTGAGACAAATTTCAAATGCTGTAGTTATTAATAGATTTTAGGAGTAAGTTAGTTAATTTTCAAGCAGGGAATTTGAGCGGTGGTGTTACACAGATTTTTTTTTACTACACTCTCGTTGAGCTATTTGCTTCAATACCAACAAACACATCAAGACAATACTAAGTTCTAATGCTGAATTTCATTCATGTCACACCAATTAACAAGGTCACAAATAACATTTCACGGAACCCTAAAACATGAACCACTGTACCACAGTGCTTAGTGCACTGGCTTCGGTGAGCTTGGTGGTCCATGGTTCGACTCCCAGTTGAGGTAGGATTTTTTTAGACCACAAATGGCTACGGGGTCGACTCAGCCTCATGAATTGGGTACCAGAGCAACCCTGGGAAGGTTAAGGCGGCCGGCGTGATGTTGACCACGTCACCCCTAGTGTGCCGATGGTCAAGAAAATATGGGCCTAACACCATATTTCCAATATGCCTCAATGGGCGTGTAACGGGATCCTTTACCTCCTTTACCTTTTAACTTTCCTTATGGTTATGGTAATTTTCGTCTGACGCTCTCTTTTGAATAATTTTATATATAAATTCATTTTTTAACATGAGCAAAACAATACAAATGAACTCATTTCTTAAGTGTTTGTTTAATTCAAGTTAGTGAACATTCTAAAAAATATGTAAAGAAAACTAAACGTGACAAAAAAAAATCAACACACGAAAATTATTAGAATGTTTCTACTTTATTTAAAGTATAGTTAGTATAATAACAGTCTTAGAACTTAGATTCTTAGAAAGAATGTTTTTTTTTTAAATTGTGTATGTTTACCACATAAAAAAGACAAGCAATACACTTCTACACTTACATGTACTGTATATTTTTTTTATTATCAATGACTAAGATGTTCCTGTACTCCTGTGACACGCTTCTTAAACCGAGGTTCAGTTTCCTTCTCCAAAGCAACCCGCATTTGATAATCAACATACTGAAGTGAATTTCGTTTTTTGGTTTTCAATTCTACTAAGGTCGAAAATCCTTATTCAGACAGGAAAGTTGTTGTCATCATTACTAGTGGTTGAATGGCTTTCAAGGCAATAGATTTGTATTCAGGGAAAACAAGTAATCCAACCCAATAGTCTCCATAGCAGGAGTACATCTCAAAAAATGATTTTTGAGCGAAATCATAATGAAGCTCCATCAATACTTCTGACATTTCCCCAACATCTGCTCGCTTGATGTGGCTGGCGATAAAAGTATTAAACTATACATTGACATTTTCCAAGTCCTAGCATATGCTTATAGAGAGGAAAAATGTGTTTCTAAATTTCCTATCTGGCAGATGCTTATGAGAAATATTGTGCAAGATTTCTGACAGGTGCAGTGGTCGGAAATGATGTACTTCAGTGTTTTCTCCAGATCAAGTTGTTTTTCTTCCCACTCACAATTTTTGGGAAAGCTTTTAAAATGTAGGAAATTGGATATATTGCCTTTACGAATGTTACTAAGCCAAATGGTGATCTTCATTTTCATGGCTTCTCCATAATACAGCTAAAATTCATGTTGCTTGATGTGAATAAGTGCTGGTAGATACTCGTATATACTGTACTTCAATCTACCCAGATCTTTATTAACATCAGTGCAACATGTAATTATATATATATATATATATATATTATATATATATATTATATATATATATATATTTATATATATATATATATTATATATATATATTATATATATATTTATATATCATATTATATATATATATACTGAAGACATTAAAACGCACCCACTAATTATATATACTGATGCCGAGAAGCTGGCAAAAAAAAGTGTGGGAATGGATTTTCTCGGCGTTTGCCATGAGGTAGAGAGCGAATGGCAGCGGGAATGGGAAGTGCAAGGTTCAAGCCATGGGAGTGTGTACAGATTACATGAAAACGATGAAAGTTACACGTGCAACACGATTATCACCAGTTATGACACTGAAACTGTGTACGCGTTTGTGGCAGTATACTCGGTATAAAAAGGCCGTTGAGACAAAACACCCAGTACATGTGCTTGAAATGCCACGACTATGTGAAAACGACCGCCAACGAGCCATTGGTATGTTGGAGACCGGAATGAGCTCGCGGGCCATTGCCAGAAGGATGAATTGCCACCACAGCACTATTGTACGTCTCAATGAACGTTACGGAACCACTGGCAGTGCCCGGGATAGACTTCGGAGTGGCCAACCACGAGTTACTACCCCTGCGCAAGATCGTCATATTGTGCTGAGTCACCTAAGGAATTGACTCTCCCGGCAAGTCAAACAGCAAGAGCAATATATTCACAGAAGAGAACAGATTCAACATATCCTTTGCAGATGGACGTATGCGGATTTAGCGACGGTGTGAAGAGCGCTTTGCAGATTGCTGTGTCAACCGATTTCGAGGTGGCAGTATTCACATTTGGGGAGGATTCAGTTTTCACCATCGCTTGCCTCTTCATGTCTTCCGTGGAAATGTTAATGCTGTGACATATCGAGATGAGGTTCTGGATGCACTGGTTGCTCCTGCGTTCACAATTTATCCAGACTTGCAGCTTCTCCAGCAGGATAACGCACGTGCATTTTTTTGTATTTTTGGTTTTCTCCCTTGCCTGCACAGAATGCAATGAATTTCATAACAATCAAATGTACAAATTAATGACCAGCATGGATTCATAGGAAAATGAATAAAGATTCCAAATATGTAAACTTGTACACACTTATATTTACATTTCACACTCTGTTCTTGGATTATACAGGTGGTGCGTTTTTAATGTGCTTCAGTATATATATATATATATATATATACGAGGGATGGTCAAAAAGTAATGCCTCCTATTTTTTATGTATGTAAATACTGCACCGGTGTGCAATTTGTAAATTTAGCAGGATTCCTCAAACACTCTTCTGCACTGTATAGCATTACCAACCTGTTTCAGTAACAAGTGGCACCACTGTAACAGTTTAAAAATGGCTGCCAAAGACGTTCGGTTAAAACAACATTATGTCATAGAATTCCTCAATGCTGAAGGCGAGATCCCAATTCGCATCCCCGAACGTTTGAAGAATGTTTATGGAGATTCAACAATGGATGTTAGCACTGTCCGACGTTGGGTACATCGTTGTGATGAAGCTGAAGTAGGTCAATCCTCAATGGCTGATGCAAAGCGGACTGGCCGTCCATCTACCGCAGTGACTCCACACAACATTCATCGAGTTGATGGCATCATTCGTGGTGACCGTCGTGTAACACTGGATGAACTTTCTTCCATGTTGTCCATTAGTAATGGCAGTGTCCAGAACATCATTAAAGACCTGTGTTATTCAAAGATTTGTGCACGGTGGGTACCCAGAATGTTGACAGACAGACATAAAGAAACAAGGAAAACCATAGCCATCAACCTCCTGCACCATTACGAAACTGAAGGAGAAGAGTTTTTATCGAATATTGTGACAGGTGATGAGACTTGGATTCATTTTTTTTTTAACCAGAATCCAAGAGGCAGTCAATGGAATGGCATCACACAACATCGCCGAAAGAAAGAAGTTCAAAAGTTCACCATCTGTATGGAAAGTTATGGCCTCCGTGTTTTGGGATGAGAAGAGTGTGATTCTTCTCGACTTCTTGGAACAGGGAAACACGGTGAATGCAGACCATTACATTGAAACTTTGAAGAAGCTTAGAAGTTGTCTTCGGCGACTTTACCCATTAAAAGATCACCTACTGTTGCACGATAATGCCACACCATTGATGCGATTGCAGAATTTGGCTGGACATTATTATCACATCCCCCTTTACTGTCCCGATCTTGCATCTTCTGACTTCCATCTGTTTGGACCACTGAAAGAAGATCTTCGGGGACATCACTTTGAGGACACCGAGACCCTTAAACGCACCGTACGCCAGTGGTTTAGGAAAAAGGACACAAATTTTTATCATGCTGGGATACATGTCCTTGTGAGAAGATGGACAAAAACTGTAACAAATAACGGAGACTACATTGAGAGATACATTTTTGAAGTTCAGACTGGGGCTACATTTCAATGTGAATTTTATCTGTTTTCTTGCCTATTGAATGAAATTAAAAATTACGAGGCATTACTTTTTGACCGTCCCTCGTACTCATATATATATATATATATATATATATATATATATTAGAGAAAAGAGAGAGAGAGAGAGAGAGAGAGAGAGAGAGAGAGAGCCGCACGACCCCCAACTTACAACCCTGGACTCACCCTTCATAAGTCACAGTTACAATCCCAAAACATCTCATGTTTCCTGCATATATTAATTTGTAAACCTGATTTCACACCATTTTTTTTTTTTTTTTTTAAATTTATATATTACTTTCTGTTAAGGGTATAAGTGTAGAGAATTGGTCCCAAGCAATTCTGTTGTGAATAAATATTCTTCTTCTTCTTCCGTCCTTAGCCACCGACCGTCAAAGCAGTCAGTGGCCATTACGCCTAGTGGCGTCTTAGGGCAACAGCAGATAGGTTTTCTTTGCCATTGTTTCCCATCACGCCTATTGGCGTCTTTAGGGCAACGGCAAATCAATCCATTTGCTGTTGTTTCCGTAATCGAAGTGACTGGCAAACGGGTGATCAGCCCGTTGGGAATAAATATTAGACAAACATAAAGGTATGTTTTCAGGCACTCGTAAGAAATAAAGAAGTAGAACACTTGACAACAGAAAAACAACAGACGTGAGTGGCTTACCCAGGATTCGAACCCTGGACCTTCCATACGACAACACCGCCTAGCTATGCAAGCAAATCACACAATCCTCCCGGCCAGCTAGGCATCACCAATAAATGATGCTTTGATGACCGGTCATAAGTGCGAAACGCAAGACAACACCGGAAGTTTACAATGGGCAGCTTAGCCTACTAATGACGCAATCACTTCTGTCGTTCCCCTGTCGATTTATTTACTGTTTACATAGATTCAGGCTATGCCCTTGAGGCATATCTGAATAACTATTGGCCAGAATAGATGTATTTTATGTATTGTGTTCTTACCCAAATCTAGGGAAGACACCATTGAGATCATTCTATCAGATGAATCAATTTTTTCTTGAAGTAATTATGCCAATAAGTTTTTATTGAAAATACGAGGGCTGTCCGGAAAAAGAACTGTCCATAATTAATATTAGAAAAAACCATTTGCGCGACATCGATGTAACTTGGCAGCCAAATAGAGTGGCCTGTTATGCACATACGTGTGCAATGTCGACGTTGCTGCACCAGTCTGTGCGACTGTTTTAAAAGCCATTGAGTGAGCACAATGCACTGTGTGGTCGTCACACTCAAAATGGCCCTGAACGAGTTAGAGCAAAGAATCTGCATCAAATTTTACGTCAAGCTTCAACATTCCTCCACGGAAACTATTATGATGATTCAGAAGGCTTTTGGAGATGATGCAATGAGTGCTACACAAATAAAGGTGTGGCACAAAGGCTTCAAAGATGGTCGAGAATTCTGCTCTGGTAGCAGAATCCGCAGAACGAATTTTGCCATGACACGTCTCATACCCAGATCCTGAGTCAGAATCTCGGATACAATAGTTTTTGGAATTCCCAGATCTTTTTCTAGTTCTCCGCTAGATGCAGAGTCGCCGATCTTTGTTGATTGCAGCCCGATTACACGTTCAACATTTTCCATTGTTCTGCTAGTTGCAGGCCTTCAGAAATGGGATCGCATTCAACAGGACTCTTGTAAATTTCCTTTCTTAGGCAACTTGACCAGATAACCTTCCTTTCATTCTGCTGGTATTTCCTCTCTCTCCCAGACTTTGCCATGTAGTTTGTAATAATATCTCTGTAGAGGTATCAATATCTGTTTTGATGGCCTCTGCTGGAATGCTATCTGGACCAGCTGCTTTTCCATCTTTCAGAAGCTTTATGGCTTTCTTTATTTCTTCTCTACTTGGTCATTCACAGCTGATTTGTAGTTCCTCTTCTGCTGGCTGGATGTCTGGGGGAATTAGCTGGAGATGGTCTATTGAGAAGTTCCTCAAAATGTTCTGTCCATCTCTTCATTTGTTCTTGTATATTACTAAGCAATTTTCCATTCTTATCTTTTATTAGGCCATTTGTTTGCTTATATTTCCCTGTTAGCTTCTTTGTGTTGTTGTACAGGTCCCTCATATTTCCTTTGGCTGCAGCTTCCTCTGCTTCCCTTGCCAAATCATCAATATATTTCATCTTGTCTCTTTTGATGTTTCTTCTTACTTCTTTGTTTGCTTCTATGTTCACTTCATGGGCCTTGGCTTTGGAGCTTCTGGTTTTGCATCTGTTTAATCTGCTTTCTTGTTTTTCCTGTCTTCTATCTTGCTAATGGTTTCTGTTGTTATCCATGCTTTGTGCTGATGTTCTCTTTTACACAGTACTTCTTCACATGTCTCGTTCCATATATTTTTTTACTTGTTGCCAGTGGTCTCCCGTACCTGTTTCATCTTCCAGCTGTTGGAGGTACTTTATTGGATACTGTGCTTGAACATTGTTCTCTTATTTCCTGATTTCTTACATATCCCAGATTATACTGTTGTCTATAGCTATATGCTGTTGTAAATTTCTTGAGTTTTAATTTTGTTTTAGCCAACAGAAGATGGTGGTCTGATACTACATCTGCTCCTCTACATACTTTCACATCATGCAATGATGACCTAAACTTCTTGCTTATGCATATGTGATCAATCTGATTCTCATTTTTGTGGTCTGGTGATATCCATGTTGCTTTATGTATTCTTTTATGTGGAAGTATGCTTTCTCCTATAGCTAGTTGATTTGAAGCACAGAAGTTTGCTAATAGTTCCCTATTCTCGTTCATTCATACCTAATCCATGCTTTCCCATGATTTCTTCAAAGCCAGTGTTGTCTGTTCCTATTTTCACATTTAGGTCCCCCATCAAGATTGTGATGTCCTTTCTTTTCTTATTGTCCAAGACATTTTGTAGTCTGGTGTAAAAGCCTTCTTTCACAGATGCTTCTTTATCTTTGTTGGTGCATAACACTGGATGATGTTTATATTTACTTTCTTTTTGGCTGATTTAAACCTTGCTGTTATAATTCGGGGGTCCCCATTGCATCCCATTCTATAAGAGCCTTCTGTGCTTCCTTGGACAGCATTAGAGCCATCCCTTCACTGAGGTGGGCTCTTTCCTCCTTATGTCCCGAGGACAACACCATTTCTCCTGTGCTCAATCTCCTCTTCTCTATGCCTTTCCATCCTTTCTCGCAGAGACCCAGGATATCAATCCTGTAATTTTCCATTTCTGCGGCTACCTGTGCAGTTTTCCCTTCTTCACACAGAGTGCAAACATTCCAGGTGCCAATCCTGGAGATTTTCCTAGACGAAAAAAGGTTAGTCGGCAACCCAGACTCCTTTCGGCTTTCTCTAGGGTGCTTCATGCATCTCCTTTCCAGATGAACTTCTTCTGTCATGAGTTGATTTATATTCTTTATTTGACTTGTCCATGTTTGTTGAAGTTTTTGTGGTAAAAAGCTTTTTACGGGATGGGGTAAACAGCCCCATGCCCAACCCGCACTTTTTATGACATGGATGGTAGGGTACAGTGTTACTATTCTTTGCTCCACTTTCAGGCCCCAGTAACACACGGGTGAAGTTTGTATATACATCTTATAATTACTTACAAGTGTACCAGTTTAACAATGATTACTTACAAGTAGACAGATTTTGTCAAAAATAGATAATTTACTTACAATTAGTCAAATATGACCATAATTAAGATCATTACTTACATGTAGAGGGATTTGCCCGTTATGAAATTCATAAGATCTCCAGCAGTTGGAATATTTTCTGTCTGACTGGTCCAGTCTTTATACCTGAAGTAGGATCATTAAAACCAGTTTATGTAAGGGTCTGATCCATATGATTTATAGCAAGTGAAAGTCAATCAAATATCTAAATGGAAACACCAGACCTTTATACTCCTACCCCTGAATAATACTTTTGTTTGGTTTTAATGGGACCAAAGATGCAGCAAAGGAGATGAAATGCAGTCAGCGACTCATAGCTTCACTGTTTGCATCAGGGTCAGCGAACCAGAGCTGACCAAAATCCTACTCCACGTCCAAGTGGTGGTCCTGGAAACAGGCTTCATCACTGCAGTCAGGCTTAGAGAGTAGGGATCAAAGAGAGAAGGTAAACCTGGTTTCAAAAATGCCATGCTGAAGATTTTTGCTTGTTTTTATGTTTTTTGGTTTGCCATATTTGTCAACCCAACGGGCTGATCACCCGTTTGTCAGTCACTTTGATTACGGAAACAACAGCAAATGGATTGATTTGTCGTTGCCCTAAAGACGCCATTAGGCGTGATGGGAACAACGGCAAAGAAAATCTATTCGCTGTTGCCCTTAAGATGCCACTAGGCGTAATGGCCACTGACTGCTTTGCCGGTCGTTGGCTAAGGACGGAAGAAGAAGAAGAAGAAGATATTTGTCAAGATTTGACAGATGTGATGCCACATTCCATATTGGCAGCTAATCATCTTACTTGGAACTGAGAACACTAGGTATCCTAATTATAACCCGTCAGAGGTTGAACAGTATATTATTCATCATTAAAGTTAAAAAATAAACCAAAATTAACCAGTTTAGGAATGTCTGGTAAAAACTAATTTGTTCATAAATGAATAACAGAAGGATTGTTAATTAAATTAATACATTAATTATCAACCAGAACTATACATTTATATTGTATTTACAGAAGAAAAATACAAAACAGTACTGTAATTACAGTAAATAATATGCAAACTATACATAAGTACTATAATTAAGGTAACCACATCAACAAACTATACACAAAATAATATAATTACAGTAAACAATATACAACCTATATCAAAGTATTATAATTACAATAAACAATACACACACAATTCAATAATGCTGTAATTACAGTCAGTAATACGCTATCCACCACACAGCAGTAATGTAATTTCAAGGTCTTCTTTAGATTTCAATCATTATTCCCATTATTGCTGTAATTAACATATTGCCCAGCCGTTTACATTACCATTTCCTTAAGCAATTCACATATGCATATGTTAATGTGGATAGCAAAGTCACCCCAAAAGTGGGTAGCTTTAAAGGACTTGATTACCGCCAGTTGTCCCTAGGTGAAGAGCATAGCAAGTTTATGTTAGATGGGAGCTTGTTTGGAGGTTTTGTCTGGTTTAGGTCACATGACTATAATTTCATAGAGCCCAGGGAAACTTGTTCTGCTGCTCTCTTCCTTCTCCAGTATGCAGTGTGTGACATTTTAGTGCTCTACGATACTGTCATCTGGACATAGAAGCTTTTTCAAAGGATTGGGAGATTGCCATAATAACACTGATTTTCAAAAAGGGTGACAATTGACAATGTGGAAACCATAGAGGCATATCCCTTCTCAGTGTCCCTGGTAAAATCTACTCTAGAATCCTAGAGCAGAGACTTAGACGCCTTAGCTGAGCCACAATTGGATGAGGTCCAGTGTGGCTTCCGAGCAAATCAAAGTACTCAAGATCTAATCTTCACACTCAGACAGCTGAGTGAAAAGGCCCTTGAGTATAAGAGTGAGATCCATCTTTGTTTCATAGATCTGGAAAAGGCTTTTGACAGGGTCCCCTGGAGCAAACTTTGGGACTGTTTGGCAAGGAAGAACATTCCAGCACCTCTGATTCATGCTATACAAAGCTTCTACAAGTCTTGCAGAAATTATGTGAGGACAGCAAACCATAAGTCAGAAGATTTCAGGACCACCACTGGTGTAAGACAAGGTGATATCCTATCACCTTACCTCTTCATACTCCTTATGGACGATGTCATCAAGGCATGTAAGGAGAGAACAAGAAAGTATTCAGTGGGGTACTGGAAGATGAGACAGGTCTGTATTTCAGAGCTGGCATTTGCTGATGATGTTGCCCTGATTGCTAAATCAGAGGCACATCTCCAATCCAACCTGCAAGTCTGGAAGGAAGAGCTGGAGAAGAGAGGGATGGTCTTAAGCAGCTCTAAAACAAAATCCATGGTGATATCATGAGAAGAAAGAAGACATCAGCTTAAGCTGAGGGAACAGGTCCTGGAGCAGGTCGACCACTTTAAATACCTCTGAGCTATTTTAAACCGAAAGGGGGGCATCAAAGAAGAGTTGGCCACTCAAAAAGCAGCAGCTGGGAGACCTTTTCAGGCCATAAATCGAGGATTCCTCAGCAAGAGAGAGGTTGGTAAGAAAACAAAGATGGCTGTATACTGCTCCATTTATGTCCCAGTCTTGACATATGGATGCGAGTCATGGGCAATGACAACCCACAAAAGCCAGATCCAAACCTCAGAAATGAGGTATCTGAGGAAAGTGGTTGAAGTAACAAGAGGAGACATGGTCCGCAACCAGATGATACGTCAAAGCCTAAAATCTCACACTCTGCAGATCCAAGTAGAAAAGTCCCAACTAAGATGGTTAGGCTATGTCTGCAGAATGTGAGAAGATTGGCTACCACGACAAGCATGGGAAACAAAGAGTCAGGGATCCAGACCCCCAGGACAACCCAGAGTCCACTGGGAGGACAACATTAGACAATCTTTGAAGGACCGAGGACTAGAATGGCCAGGAGGAAGACAGCCAATAGGATAGTCTGGCGCTCTCTCTTCCAAACCTCTACACTTCACGGTAGAAGGGGAATGACTAAGTAAGTAAGTAAGACATAGAAGTTTTAACAGTTTGTCACAACCTATGTGGGGTTGTAAGTCTATGGCAAACAGACGATCTTTGAAAGCTGTAATCAAAACATCTAGTACGAGACAGGCTAAGGTGAACATAGAGAGAAATGATGTGAACCAACTGTATTTGTGATGGTAAGTAGACTCTTGTTAGTTAAGAAGAAAAGTGTTGAACATGAACTTCCACATGCTAGTAGTGAAACATGAAGGCTACATGCAGGAGGGCCAATGACAGTGAACATATAGTAGTGAGTCAAACAACGTCATGATAGACAACGATAGTGTTTTGTGAAAAATCTACATCTCTGGTAGATTACCAGTAACCATAAAATAACCCAATCTATTGTGAGAACTGAATTTCTGTGAGAACTGAATAAATGTTAGGACTTTGTAGAAAACCAACGCTTCCATGGCCAATGCCAATGTGTTTTGGACAAATATCAAATATGTACAAGTTTGGACATTGTCATGATAATTATGCATACAATGGACAGATTGCTTCATTATAATTTCTTCACTTGTACATATGTTTGGTTAATAAAAATCATGAAACTAAACTAACTAGATGTTGGCGGACATACTGTACATATGTTTGTCAGAAAGTATCATATGCTAAGAAGATAAAAAATACACCTCCACTTTATTGAATAATACAACACAAATTAAAAGCAGCTTCACATGGACAAACAGAATGCACATCAGGAAGAATAAGAGAAACCTGGGTTCACTATAAAAGAAATGAACACAGCACCCTGCCATATTAACTCTCACTGTAATTACAGTTTTACACAAGCTAAACACTGATACTCACTGTAGCTACAACCAGCATTTTGCAAATCATTTGTTCATGAAGCCGACGCTCTTAAAACATATTCACATTCAGATAACTGAGTTGTAAAAAGTCCCTCAGTATAAAGATGAGAGTAGAAGCTCTTAAAACATATTCACATTCAGACAAATGAGTTGCAAGAAGTCCTTCAGTATAAAGGTGAGAGCTGAAGCACATATTCACATTCAGACAACTGAGTTGTGAAAAGTCCTTCAGTATAAATGTGAGAGCAGAAGCTCTTAAAACATATTCACATTCAGATAACTGAGTTGTAAGGAATCCTTCAGTATAAAGATGAGAGCAGAAGCCCATATTCACATTCAGACAACTGTGATTACAAACTTGGGAAATGAGTGACTATATATTGAATGACAATGGAAGCAACTTCTTGTATGCACTGAGGAAAACCTTTTTATTATAAACCGAGTTCCCCTGTAAACACATACCTTAGAGATAAATCAACAAAGAATGAGAAATCAACTATGTCAATGTAAGAGAAAAAAACAACTCAAGAGTGTGAGGGACTGGAGAGGGCCGGAAATCAGAAGTGCCAACCATCTGCGACAATAGCAAAAACAACTGCTCGGCATAGTTACTACCCACAATCATGCAAGAAACCAAACTATGATAGAAAACTCTTTACAGAGCGATACAACAGGAGACAATCTGATCATCAGAAGTAGTGCCCCCATCGAACAAGTGTTTCGGCCCTGTATACTCTTTTACACTCCAAGAGGGGCAGGCCCACTTGGGTCATGATTCCACACCGTGTGTTGCCCGTCAGTCACAGCCCTTTCACCAGAACACCAAAAAAATCAACGTATTGTGGACTTAGAAAAAAATTCCTGGTGTTTTCTGTACAGCAGAGTTTACTGTCACGAGTTCCATAGCCCACTGTGGTTGTTCCAGCTGCAGTGAACCCATCGTGTCTCAGATCCGCGGCCAGATCATTATACTTGGCCACTTTGAACGAATGTTGCTTGTCCAATCTGGATTCAAATGGCACGGCAGTTCAATCAGTATAACCTGAAGTGATGCTGAAGAATGAAACACTTTATCTGGCCGTCTTCACGATTTTTTCTGATACTCTCTGGATATGCCCCTCATCCAGGTAGGTCTACCCTCATCTCCCCCGTCGTTTGCACAGTCAAGAAGAGAAACACTTTCCATGTGGTCCAAAGATACTTGTTGGGCCTGCGCACTACAATTTCCAACTCTTAAAATATATCACCACCTCGTATATTCCCGAAGTACCATATCGCTCTCTCGAGCTCTCTGCTTGAAGCTATTAAATTACACTCCCAGCGTGAGGTCACAATAAAAAAAAAACATAAAATATAAATTATTCATGTGTATATCTTAATAAAATCCCTCAGTTTGAGCTCACTCTTGGCTGCATCACAGCATATACCATCTCTCTCACTCTAACTTCTCTTCGCGTTTTCAGGTGAGCTGAATAGACTAAACACTTCATTGCAGACTCTTCGTAACATCATCGCAAGCACTCATCCCCTATCCAATGCTAGTTGTACTTTTTACCTAGGACTTTATAGGGAAGCATAAATTTCGCGCGATATTTTGCAGTTGAAGTATTACTGCTTATCTATTATTCTCTTCAGGATTCTATGGAGGTACAAAAAAGCCACTTTCCTTAATGATACTTATCACGAAAAATCGCTTATATGCTTAGACTGGGCTACTTGGGCTTAGATATTCATCTACCTTTTATGAAGCAGATGTGCCACAGTCTAATATTAGGTATCACGACTGCAACCTGGAGGCACCCACACCATTGGATATTCCTAGGATGTAAACTGCTTTGGTCACTATAGATCTCGCATAGCCCATTGCCTAAATACATTTCATATTTGTTGTGAGCACTGCCTTCGAGCCTTTTAGATGAGGGCAACGTGACACCCTACTGCCAAGAAAGACTGTTATTTTTTTTTAATTGCTTTTTAAAAAACGCTGCAGAGACCTCATTTTTTTTTCTACACTTGTTCAGTGTGTAATTATTCATAATTTCTTTTTTTTTGAACTGGGTCATCTTCCTCATATCACGATAAAACAGTAGGGATTAGGTAGAGTAGGGGATTATTCTCTTTGGTTTGGAACACCATATTGATATGAATAATGAATATGTTACTTCTGCTTATATTCCCTTTCCTGATGGATAATTCTTCTTCGACTAACTTGGGTTGATAAGCTTATTCTGCACTCAACTGACTACTAGTTTCATCTTCGAGGCACTCTGTGTGTGTGTTGCATGGCTATGGGCATCGTTTTGGTGACTGATCACTCACCCTTATACATATCACCTTTCGGGGCCTGACCCGCTTAGCCTACCTGACCATTCTCAGATACTAGATATAGACATGATGCACTGTGTAGAGCAGAAATGTTCTGCTGTACATCACAGTGTCACGTTGCTCGCTCTGATGTGTTTTTGTTTGTGAGTGATTTGTGTGGCATCCAGTAGAACTTAGCTTTTGAAGTGCAGCGCTCGGCATATTTAATTGCGACCATGTGCATTCCACCGTAGGCTTTGGACATATCTTAGCCATATTCCTTCAGCCACATTGAGGAATTACCTGCGATAGAGCCATCATGATTGGTGATGGAAGTATGAGTGTAGTTAAGTAAATAGTATCCTCGGCTAAAGAAGTAGAGTGTATCGGATTGAGAGAAGCCTTGAAGAGTCCCCAAGTATAGTATCGGAGAGATAGAGATGTACGAGAAGAGAGAGAAGAGGGTGAGAGAGATGGGTTATAGAGAGATGAGAGGGAGAGAGAGAGAGTATTGCAGTGAAGGAGTAGAGAAGACCCTGGCTTTTTTTAGGACCTAGCCATTTCCTGAGGAGAACTGGGTAAGCGAGAGAGGATGTCTATTGCTTCCACTAGAGACTGGTGCTTATTTCAGTTAGAGAGATGCGTAGAGTAAGTTATCGGTGGCCACAGCACCTTAGGAGATCAAGAGATGAGATGGATTTGGTGAAGAGAGTTTGGAGTTTCCTAGTGAGTCTTGCGGTTTTGTCTTATATGATCTGGTAGCCTCTGCCTGTCTATTTTAAGGAGAGTTGAAGCTGAGTTAGAGCCTTTTATTGAGGTAGACGGAGAGACCCTGGGAGAGTCTTGGAGAGATGCCTCAATGAGAGGAGAGATTCTGATGGGTTTTTATATCCCCCACATTTTTTGGAACCCATCCCATCACATTCGCAATTCTGCATACTCTTCCATTGCCTGAATGATAATCACACAATCTTTTTTTTCCACTTTATTGGGGTGGTTTGTACTCTCTGGTTGATTTTTGCACCAACTTGGATTTGAGTTCATTCTGACCCAGGCTAACATCCTCGAGGCTTGAAGGGAAAAAGTCGAAAAGAAAAAGTTTGAGTATCCAAAAACCCTGTTGAGTGGTGGATGCGACTTCTTTCCACCTGAGCATGTGGACAAAATTAGCAATGTCCTTCTCAGCCACATTGAGGCTTACCTGCATAGACGATATATTGGCACTTGTGTGTTGCTTGCACTATGCGGTTCTGATGCTTTTTGCATAGCAGTGCCACTGCTAATGACTGCAAATCTCACTTCTTTGTGTACTCTCTGGATGAATTTTCTTACAGGGCAACTCCTGCAAAATTCAGTTGCCACAACATTGCTGCATCTCTTTGTTTGGGAAAATGGAATGGATTAATAGGATATGGAAGAGGAAATGGGTTGTTGGAATGGATTCCATAAGCATTTTTCTAGATCCACCCAGAATTACATGGAGGTTTTTTGTCTTTTTCTTCTGATCATTCTTTGCCTTTTGGATTTGCTCTTCCCCAGATCATTGTTTGTGGGCTTTTATGTTCTCTAGACCATCCAGGTTTGTACCTGGGAGAGGATGGGGTGGGGGGATACCGCCTATCTGAATTGGGGAATGGTTATATAATGTCAAATGTACCCATTTGCCAGGAGGGTATGTAGTGAAAAGTGAGCCTTTTTCATCATCACTGAGGGAGGAATATACTCTTCCCTTCGACTCATTAAGAATAAAGAAGTGGATTGAGATTGGCCTCTCTTGCTATGCTGAAAACCTGGAACTGACTGTTATTTTTTTGTTGTCTGTGGAATTTTGTTCCTTCGAGATGTATTTAGGTTAGAAGACTTTGTTCGCCCTTTCTCCATCCATTTTCCTTTCTTTACAAGCTGGGTTTTCCATGCATTCTTTCTGTTATATGGAGAAAGAAATGAAAGGAAAGTAGATAAGAAAGAAATAGAAAGAAAAGAAGAAAGAAGGAAAGAAAAAGGAAGAAAAGAAAGAGAAAGAAATAGGAAGGAGATGAAAGAAAGGAAGAAAAGAAAGAAGTACGTTTTTGAAGCTTTTTGAGCACCTCAGGGCCATACTTATGTATACACAACACATGGAACACCATTAATTAGGATTAGGACCGGGAGCTGACTTTTGCACGAGCTAGCTTTCTGGACAATTGCTTTTACCTTTACATCGTTGGGGGCTTCTTGCTTGGGGTTGTTGTTGTTTTAAATTTTTCTTGCTTGGGCTTGGTTTTGTTTTGTGTTGTAAGTTGTTGTTAAATTCAGCTCCTGGCTTACTCGGCCCATGTTATATTTTTATGGCCTCCTTCTCTTTTTGCCATGGTGACTGCTCTGAGCGGCTCCATCTTTGCAAACCATCTGATTTATGTCATTCTAAGGTGTTTTACAGGTCTTCTTCCTGATGTTTAGCATACCCGACTGAGGCTCTGCTGCAAACAGTTTCTTGCTTTGGCAATCTTTGACATGGGGCTCCCTGAAGAATCTGTCACTTTCCCTTTGAGTCTTCCTTCTCTTCCTGCACAGCCCTTTCTGCTCTACACAGGGCATTTATGTTGGCCTCTTCTGTCAGGTGCTCGCCAAAAACCTTGTCATAAACTTTCCCTTCTCTGTTGGCAACTTGCCGCGTTCTTGCACAAGTTTTTGGGAAGTGATGCTTCTTCTGTTTCCTGAATTTCTTCTATTTTAATTTTGTTCTTCTACTTTTTCGATGGTGTGGGTGAGTTACTTTCCCTTTGCCTCCCTGACTCCCTGCCGAACACCTCTGCGACAGTTGAATTTTTTACGTTTTCATGTGAAGATATATTATGTCGCCCCCAAAGGATTTTCCCAGCTTTCTCCAAAGTTAGATTCTGCTTCAGGGCCCTCTCTGCCTTTTTTCCAACTCTGTTCGCCAATGCTTTTGTCCAGCTGATTTCCCAAAGGCCCTTTTACACTGGCAGAGGGTGGAAAAACTTGATTGCATCTCTCTCTTCCGTTCCAAGAAGTGTTTGTTGCATGATCAATCAGGACAGATCAACTTGAATGTACTTAGCACTTTGGATTGGACTCCAGGCTGGCGGTCTTCTAACGTCTTACCCGTCGAGATAAGAGCTCTGTTTGTTGATCGCCCACCCACAACCCCTTTTTGTTCTGTGTGGATTTTCTTTCCTCTCTGAGTTAGAGAATTCCCACCACAGGGGGGGGGGGGCAACCAATGGATTAACGTCCAGAGTCGTTGGTTCAGAGCTCGAAGTCCGTGTTTAGTTTTGTAAGGGTCTGGTAGATTTCCATGAGGCCGCATGTGGATTCATCATTCTCCCTTTCCCTTTCGGTAAATCCTGGGGGGCATTCATCTTTTTTTGGGTCCTGTCTGTAGCAACTGTTAATACAGCTTAGGGGGGTGCGGGCTGCTCTAAGCCGGCGTTCAGCGGGGGGTTTGGTCCGGGGGTTTCTAGTCTCTTTCCCAATGCCGTCATCTGGTCTTTCCAGAACTGAAATCTGTTTTCTCCCCCAAATAATTCAAAAAAGAGACACTGTTAAGACCTGTGAAGCTGAGGGTTCCAGAAGCTGATGACGGGATCCAGAAGTTAAGACCAGAGGTGTCAGGGGCTTATTGCATAAAGCAGTAAGAAACATTGTAAAGAAAGAACAATTTGATTACCTTGAAAACCTTCTGGTTCTTGAGAGGATGACAAAGAGAATTTATTGGTTTGTACTGAAAAAAGATGAGACAGGTCTAACTTTAGAGCTGGCATTTGCCAATGATGTTGCCCCTGAGTGCTAAATCAGAGGCAGATCTTCAATAAACCTGCAAGTCTGGAAGAAGAGCGAAGAAGTTGATTGCCAGTAGCAAGCTTCAAAACGAAACACCATGGGTAATATCATAATTAGAGAAAAAAGATTACATCAAAATTATGCAGGGAGAACAGGCTCCTGGAGCAGGTCAATCACTTTAAATATCCGCATCAAAGAAGAATTGGTTACCTGAAGAGTAGCTAGTACAGACACTTTTTCATGACTCATAAAATTGAGGATTCCTCAGAAAAGGAGAGGTTGGCAAGAAGATGAAGATTGTTGTATATCAATCCACCTATTTTACAGTCTTGAATTATGAATGTGAGTCCATGAGCAATGACTAAAACAAACAAAATACTGCTCCAAAAACTTAAGAAATGAGGTGAGAGAAAAAAGTGGGGTTAAGTAACATGTAGAGACATGTCCTGGCAAACCAGGACAATACTTCACGGCCTCAGAATCTATTGCCCCTGTAGACCTAAGTGGAACAGTCTGATTTTGGATGGTTTGGCCATGTCTGCAGAATGGGACAAATATGAGACACTAAGATCCAGGATGGACCCAAAGTTTGCTGAGGAGGACAACTTCAGAAACGAACAGACCTTTCCTGTGGCTTTTCTGCCCATTCTGCAACCCAATGAGTTTGGGGGGGGTCCTAAGTTCCAGTCTTTTTCCAAGGCATTTTATCCTGGCCTGGTATGCATGCAGAGGACCCCCACATCTGGTTTTCAAGATTAGCAGTTGGAGTACAGGTGGGGTGGCATTTTTTCACGGGGGTTGTGCATTCCCCTTGCCATCCAGAGGGCTCTCCAATTATGCAGAGCTACATACAAAGCTGTGCTGTGGTTCTGGGGCTCTCACCAAGGAATCCTCACGTCCCTGCAAAACAGCCACTTCCCAGCACCCATCACCTGCCATCTTTTCCATTGTAAGAATCCTCTTGCATGCAGCCAGCCAATCAAGAGCCAGTATTAAGTCTAGTGCTCAGGGTGATTTCCCCACAGCTTAGTGTGCAATGCTGGGTTCTCAACATGCTGCACCATTGGAGAAATTGTGATGCTGGGCCAATATGATGCAGCATTAGGGTCCTGGGTAGGCTACTAGACTAGTAGACTGACCCTGGGGAAAACCTATGCATCTTCCTTGGTTGTAATGCTCGTGTGCCTGTGGGTTTCTTGCACATCTGTTGCGTACATATTATGTCCTTAAACAGGCCAGAGCTCCTTCCCAGACTGAGAGTCTGATGCGTTTTTTTAGTCCTTGAGTCGGACTTATTATACTCGCTTGATGACCGGCTTCCTGCAAGTTCAAGTCATAGCCCTTAGGCCATTCAAGCCAGGTAATAGATTGATTAATCTATAATTTTTATGTGAATAATTCTCGTCTTCCTACTTGTGACCTCCAGCTGGTACCCAGACGATGTTGGTATCAGAAAGGATCGTAGTCGCAAAAGTAAAATACATAGGAAGCTTGGAAGGTGTTCAAAGGATGAACATTGTTGTAGTATGAATGGAATCTGCGCTACTGCCTTATTAAAGATGCCGTCTTGAAAGTTTTTCGGCTTATCACAGTGGTGGACTCAAATGTATATTATTATCAGTCTACACGTCAAGGTTGTCCGTCAAACGGACATATGCTAAATTATTCTAATATGGATTAACCATGAGGCCAGTTAAGTTAGGAACATACTCATTCGAGAGACCTCGATGTGAGAAAACATAACGGGGATCTTGCTGTCATTGTCAAGGTCAAAGGACAAGTGGAAGTCATCTTGTAATCTAACTGCCTCATCATCCATTTTGTACTTTATTAATTCAATATGCTCAGTCATAAATTAATTATGGGATTTTTTTTTTTTTTCTATCACGGATCTATCAATATGTATATTTCAAGAATGAACATTACGCCATATTTTACTGTCCTGTATCATGTTGATCGTCATTCGCCAGAAGTAACTGTTTCATCTTGTCAGCTGTACTACATTAATAAATTGTATGAACTTTTCCGGACAACGAGTTGAGTACTAATCATATTGGCCAATTTGACTGCCTCTCGTTGGAGTTCAGATTTTTAACATTATATCAAGTTTAACTTTAAACATTCGCGTGCTAGTAGTCATAAGAGGAGTGTTTTCACATCTCTCTGAGATATGTAGCCAAGGTAGGGTTCACACTGCTCAATCCCCACCACCAAGTTGCCTGCTGGTTATGCCAAGCTCTTATGGGCTCTAGGCATGTGTCCAGAAGTTCAAGGCGAAAGGATCATTTGTCTTGATAATTTTTGCCTTTACGATGGGTTCCATTAATCAGAAAGCAGTGCATACTAGTTCTCAACCCCCTCCAAGTCTGTTCAGTGCATCTCTGGCTCCTTTCCAACTATAGACAAGTGTGCATGATTAGTGCACCAGATTTATTATTGAGGTTTGCTGCTCTAGATCCATTGTGTTCAGCTTGGGGGTTCACATCCCAGTGACCAGGGCCACCTCGAGGAGGGTGTGGATCTTCACCAAGCACAATGATCTTTGGGCTTGAGAGGTTATGCTAAACCAAGAGGCTGACACCACAGTGGATGCTCCTTTCATGAAAAGTATTTCACTGGGCCTATAGTGAAGCAAGAAGAGGGATCCATATAGAGGAAACCTCACTACCAACTACACCGACACATCTGTAATACAGACTTGGCCCCTATAATAGCTGGAGACTTCAAGGCCCATTCACCATCATGGGGATATAAAAATAGTGGAGGAAATCTGCAACACATCCAACCTGATGCTACAACAGAAAAAAGGTCAATGCAGGGAGGCATATCTGCAGTCATTCTTATATGACCACTAGCTATGCACAATGCTACAATATATTTATGTGGAAGTGAACCTATGTCTGTGAGGCTAATTACATCCTCATTGACTCTTGAAATCATCCACACACTTCCAGGGATCCCCCTGTGGTGAAACTTGTTGAGAATCCAGCATTGCACACTAAGCTTGGAGAAGTCACTTGAGGTAAAGGTAAAGGAACCCGTTACACGCCCATTGAGGCATAATGGGAATATGGTGTTAGGCCCATATTATCTTGACCAAGTCACTTGAGCCCCGGGCATAATTCTTTGGTTTCGACTTGATTCATTGCATGCAAAAGTATCTCACTGTGGATCCAGTTATAGGCTGGGGAGGCAGAGAAGTGGCTTTGTGCAAGACGTGACAATTCCTTGAGAGAGCCCATAACCAGAGTACATAACCAGAGTACAATGTTTTAGCTTTGCATATTTGGAGAGCTCCCTTGGATGGCAGGGAATGTACAGTATGCCACATACTTCTTACTCCTAGCTTGGGACCAGATGTGATGGTCCTTTAAATGCAAACCAAGCTGGAGAAACTGGAGCTCATGACTTCAACTCAACACATTTCAGAATGGCAGAAAAGCCATAGAAGAAGCCTAGATCCACAGTGTAGATAATTCCAAGGAGTCTTCCACTTGGTATTGACTGCTAAGGAGCGAGAAGCTCAGCAGCTTTAGTTAAACAACCACACAAGGTCAGAACCCATTCTTTTGCACAGAGTCTCAGGCATGGCCAGCAGATCTGATCTCACCATGGTATTGGCTGACATTGCAGACAATTGCAATTGCACAGTCCTCGAAGATATTGAAAGTGACAACAGGCCAATACTACTCGTAATTACTATAGACAGACAAAATAAATACAGAAAAAAAGAGAAAGACCTATTGGAACTACAAAAAGGCTAACTGGACAACATATGCAACACTTTCAGATAGCAGATTCAGCATGATTAAAATATTAGATACAATAGAGAATAGATACAACAATATCACAAAGACTACACTTGAAATAGCGAACATAACAATACCGAAAAGTAGCAACAAACGTTTCAGCCATTTCTGGGTTCCAGATCTAGAAAAGATTGTTAAAGAGCAAAGATAAGCCAAAGAAAGGTGGAAAAAGAACCCACCAGAGCCAAAAAAATAATTTATAACAAACTCACAGCACAGATAAGATAATACATTAAGAAAGCAAAGAAAGAGACATGGAAAAAAACATGACAGCCTGGACTTAAAGAATGAAAGGCACAAAGCATGGAAGCTCCTGCATTGTCTTGTTGGAAAAGGAAGAAAGAGCAACCCAAAACCAGTAAGATCTGAATAAAACATCTTAACAAACAACAAGAGAAAGACATGAACGTTTAACAAATACTATGCAAAAGTTGACAAATCACAGAAAACAGCTGAAAAAAAAGCAATAAAGAAAAGAACAAAAACAGAACAAAGAACTACTAAGGCAAGCATTGCACTATTTGAAAATGAGTACACCACCCATGAAATGAATAGTACACTACAAAAATTAAAGACCAAGAAAGCTTCAGGACTAGAATAGATTAGCAATGAAATGATACTAAACTTAGGTCCAGTTGCAAAGTCAGTACTCATCAACTTCATCAACAGAACATGGAAAGAAAGGACACTCACTAAAGCTTGGCTGACTGAAAATATCAACCAATTCTAATTAAAAAAAAACAATCCAGTTGAAGAACCTGATCCAGCAAATACCAAGTACTTCAACAGTTGGAAGATGAAGCATATACAGAAGACCACTGGCAACAAGTAAAAAATGTATGGAATGAGACGTGGAGAAATACTCAGAAAAAGAGAACATCAGCACAAAGCATGGATAACAACAGGAAACCATTAGCCCCAGACATCCGGCCAGCAGAAGAGGAGTTACAAATCAGATGTGAACAACCAAGTAGAGAAGAAATAAAGAATGCCATACAGCTTCTGAAAGATGGAAAAACAGCTGGCCCAGATTGCATTCTAGCAGAGGAAATCAAAACAGATATTCATACTGGCACTGAGACACTATACAAACTACTTGGCAGAGTCTGAGTGAATAGAGGAAAGACCAGCAGAGTGAAAGGAGGGTTATCCGGTCAAGTTGCCTAAGAAAGGAAATTTACTAAGTGCGCAGAAATTATAGAGGAAGAATATTACTATCAGTGCTGGGAAAACTATTAAACAGAATCATCCTGGAGAGATTTAGAGAGTCCGTAGACAAGCAACTGAGAGATGAACAAGCAGGCTTTTGACAAAACAGGTCCTTACAGACCAGATATCCACACTGAGAATAATAGTGGAACAAAGCCTGGAATGGAATTCACAGCTATACATCTGATTTGTGGACTATGAAAATGCATTTGACAGTGTAGAGAATCACTCTGGAAATTGATGAGGCATTATGGAGCTCTCATGAAGATCAATAATGTAATCAAAGAAGACCTATGAAAGACAACTTACAGATATTGTTTCAGGATTAGGACGGGAGTGCAACAGGGATGCCCCCTGTCTCCATCTCTTTTCTTACTAGCAATAGATTGGGTTATATGAAAACATCAACATCACACAACAGAAATGGAATCCAGTGGAATCTGACTAAACAGCTTGATGATCTGGATTTTGCAGATGACTTGGCTCTTCTGTCCCATAACCATAATCAGATGCAGGACAAAATAAAAATACTCTATGATAGGGTCTGATAATACACAGGGAAAAGACAAAGATAATGAGAATAAAAGTAAGAAATGATAACAAGGTTGAACTTGAATGGGACAACCACTAAGAGAGGTAGAATTGTATTCATATTTTGGCAGCAATATAGACAGAGTTGGAGGGACAGACAATCAAAATCAAATTAGGAATACAAAAAGCAAGAGGGGCTTTCACAGCACTTGGAAAGTTAATTTTCAAGGTGAAAGATTTGAAATGAAAGACGAGTCGCGTATATTGCGTTTATGACCTTAGTCTGCAGGCAGTAATAGTGTGAGTCCATACGCAACAGAGAGAGTCTGGTTTCGGCATTGGTGTGAAGAAATTCGTTTCATTCATAGAATGAGTAAGGAAATATGTAAATCTGGACGTAGGTGCTAACTTATGGCAAATGAGTCTGTTGTCGGGTTCTGTATGTAATATTTTCCTTTGATTTCAGAGAGATATATACTCTAGAAATCTAAACCTAATTTATTCAGTACTCCTCAGTCAGAAGACAGCTTCCTTTGTTCTAGAATACTGGTTATAGTGAAGTTCTTAGTTTCTTGACATCTAGCTGAGTTCTAGAATACCTGTATAGTGCAGTTCTCAGTTTTCGTGGAGATAGCCTGTAGTTCTGTTCTGGAGGTAATAATATTGACTAGTAATTGGTCAAGTGATTAAAGCATCGAGTGATAAGTCAGTTATATTTTCTCTAAGTTTACTGTGTTACAGTGGAATAGCAAAATAAATTATCACTTTCTAGCTAAAACTCATTCAGCTATAAATAAATTTAATTAAATTGCTAGTAACCAGTCAGAGAATAGTTTAACCACTAATTAATGCACCGATTCATCTTGATGGGATAGTTGAGAAGAATATATGTAAGGGTATTTTCTAATTTCAGGATGATTGATTTTTTTTTGTAATGACTAGAATTTATTTCACGGGGAGTTTTAAATGATAAGACAAAGCTCTAAGCTTGCAGATTTAATAATCTTAAGTTAAACAACCATAGTGAATATTACATTTTACGCGAGGGTAGGATAGGATGTGTGTATAATATTATGATTGAGTATTCTGTATGTTTCTTTTTCTTTATACAGTATTATGAGTCAAAGCCATTATTCTACCAGTGGTTTCGGTATATATGAGAATAATCATAGAAGAAACAAATTTTTGTCCTTAGTAACTGGGCCTATCAAGCCAGATTATATTTCTTCCCTAAATCTCATGTACATTCAGCCCCTGTGGCGAAATATATTATAAACAATAACATTTCCAACGTTTTGACTAATTGTGGTGTGACCAAGAATTATATATTGAGAGAAGTACCAACCTGTCATTCCCTAAGTACTGGAAACTTCGAGATTCTGACATTGTGAGCCCGTTTATAATTTCTTACCTGAACTGATTCAAGTGACATTAACAGTAATCTTAAAATATAGTTGTAAAGTGAATGCTCCCCAGAACATTGGATGAAACCTGTATCTGCAGAGCTGGGATTCCCTTTATCAAAAGGATACAAATTCACTGTTTGTGTGTGTCCTAAAGCTTGCGCCGGAAGGTGAAAGACATCAATTTATAGGTAAGAAAGTACGTCCGTGGCCATGGGTGAATGAACAGAGAGAAATCAGGACTGGGTGATTCCTTTATGGTATGATCTAGGCACCCACTTTGTAATTTCATTATGCAAGTTTGTTGCTGATGCTGTTGTGTTTTTCTCTTAGAATAGATTAATGTATCAACTCTGTTCTTAAACTATAGAGGGAAATCCTAGACCATAGTGTATAAATCTGTGACTCTTTGGGGGCTATAACTTTTCTTCTAAAGGGATAGTGGGCTAAACAGAGAGGGAAAGGATTACACCCATGGGTCTATTATTCTTTTAGTAATTCATTAACCTATGTCCTGTCCTGTGCGAATCATCCAGTAGAGCAGCAGCGGAACAGCGGAGACAAGCTAGAAAAGACTGTGTAATAAAACCTTCACATGAAGCAAACATTCCCTGCCCACACTGTCCGAGATCTTTCAAGGCCCGCATCGGGCTCATCAGTCACCTTCGTACCCACAGACTAATCTAACATATTCCTAATAATTGGATGAACAGAGTGGTCTTCATCACCCGTGATGGACGAACAACAACCTATGTGTATTTATATGTGATTGATATTCCAATTTTTTTTAATGTGGGGAAATTCTTATGATAATAAAATTTACATAAACTTTATTCAAGTCTGTTGGCCAGCTCGTTCCAAAATATTTATATTCCATTGTTATAGTTTTCACGTCTGTCGTCACTTATGTGTGTGTGTATGTGAGTGGTAGATATATATTAATATATATATTCTAGTAGACTGTCTGACAAATCTAGACCTGTTGTAGAGATAGGCTGACCGAGAGAAGCTTCTCGAGGGTCAGGGACAGACTCTATTATTTTCCACCATCTCACCCCTGAAAATCTATTTCTATTATTATCTCCCACTGAGCTATCACTCGTTCTATTTCTATTCAGAAGGGACCAAACCTATGTCTTAATTCCCCTATCGCAAATCTACGACAGTGAAAATGATGAGGAAAACATGGAAAGAATTTGAGTGGATGACAAGGGACAGGATGACTTGGCTTGTGTTTGTTGAAGGCCTATGCTCCTTGGGGAGCTAAAGGGTAAACCTGCTTGTTCATCTCTTAGTTTCTTGTCTATGGACTCTTTTAATGTCTCGAGGATAATCCTGTTTAATACTTTTCCTGGCACTGATAGTAACATTATTCCTCTATAATTTGTGCACTCTTGTAAATTTCCCTTCTTAGGCAACTTAACCAGATATCCTTCCTTCCACACACCCATACAAGAGAATAGATAATACAAGTGATTTGTATAATTTGATCTTCACAGGAAAACTGATGTTACTTTTCCAGATCACATTCAGCCTTGTCATGGCAGCTGAGGCCATCTCAAGTCTTGTCTTAATTTCTTTACTTATCTTCCATCACTACATATAGTGGATCCCAGATATTTAAAGGTGTTCACTTCTTCTAACGTTTGCCCATTTAACGTAATGTTGGTTGGAACATGTTTCTTTTCGCTATTCACCAATATCTTGCTTTTTTCTATATTAATTTCCTTCTCATAAGTTCTTGTTACTTTCTCCAGTCTAGAGGTAAGGTCTTGAAGTTCTGATTCTGTTCCAGCTATAAGATCGATATCATCAGCAAAACGTAGATTGCAAAGAGGTCGGTCTCCAATCGATATGGTTGTTTTATAATCGTAGAGAGCCTCCTGCATAATATGTTCTAGATATATATTAAAGAGCACTGGGGACAGGACATATCCCTGACAAACTCCTACAGTTGTTTTGAAAAATTCTCCAATGTCATTGCTTGCAAGAACAGCACTGCTTGCGTCCTTATATAGTCCTTCAATGATATCTATGATGTTGGTATCAAAATTGAATTTTCTCATTATCTGCCATAAGGCTTCATGCCAGACTCTATCGAAGGCTTTTGTGAAATCGATGAAGTTATGGTATAAATTGCGTTGATGCTGCAGATGTTTTTCGATCAGTAATCTAATATTGAAGAATGAACGAACGAACGAACGAACTTTATTTTCGAAGGGTAAAGAATTGGGCGCGCAGGCCCGTCTAACATTCTGCCCTTCCACTCTCATTAATCTTGCATACTATATCCTTTCATTCCCACATGATGCTTTAAGCATTAATTTAAAGGCATGCAACATTATAAAGTTACCATAACAGCATTCATTTACATTATGCAATCATAATTTTAAAAAATATGAGTATGTTTGTTTTTTTTGAAACAAACAAGCTAGTATTTGGGGGAAAAAAGTAAAGAAGATTTGTTCTGAGGTACTTCTTTTTGGTCTAAAGCCAGCCTGGTCCTCAGACAAGATTTCTTCTGATTTCTGTTTTATTCTGTTCAAAAGTATTCTTAACATCACTTTACTTGGATGACTAATAAGGCTAATGGTTCTGTAATTCTTGCACATTTTTAGATTTCCTTTCTTTGGAAGCGGTATTAATAATGACTGCGTCCACTCATTTGGCCATTTTTTGGTACTCCATATCTTCTGACAAATTGTTGTCATGATTTTTACTATGTCTGGTCCTCCATATTTCAAGAGCTCTGCTGGGATATTGTCCACACCCGGTGACTTCCCTCCTTTCACCGAACATATAGCCTCTTCCACTTCTTCCCGTAATATTGTTCCATTTCTGAGTTCCCTATTTTCACACTTAATGTTGTTTAATATGCTATAGTCAGTGTCGAGTTTACAGTTATATAATTCTTTACAATATTCTGTCCACCTTCTCATTACAGCTGTTTTTTCATTGAGCAGAGCCACATTGCTATCTTCTATGACAGTTACCCTGGGCTGTTGGGGTTTTGATAGTCTTCTTAATGTGTCGAAAGCTGCCTTGCTGTTACCTTTTTTAGCCCTGCTTCAATGGACTCACTTTGATCAGCTATCCATTTTTCTTTGGCCTGTTTAATTTTCTTTCTAACATTTTTATTCACCATACTGTATTGCCATGCTGCTTCAGGAACCTCTTTTTTCACCTTTTTCATTTCCCGCCATGTATCACATAACTTCAGAATGTCAATTGTAACCCATGGTTTGTTTATTTTCTTTTTTTTTAACCAAGTATTTCTGTTGCTGATTCAATGAGCACGTCTTTCATGTTCTCTGTGAACAAAGATATCATAATCTTCACTAATTCAAAATCAACACTTCAGGCTTTATAAGAATACCTCCAAACTGAAAATAAAGAAATAATACAGCTTGCCAAAACAATTGACAACCTGCTAACAAAATGCAACATCAGAGTCACTCTCCAGTGGCTACAACGGCACACAGACTAGCAAAACTAGGAGTAAGCATGGTTCAAACAAACACTCCAGCAAACATGCAGACAGCCAAACAAATACTCCAAAACAACTTCAAAGAGGCATGGCCGAACCGATGGGCAAAAGCATCTACTGGACGTGCCTTGTATAAAGAAATGGCTCACCCCAACAAAAATGACAACATTAATAACCTACAATGATGCATGGAGCAGAGTACAATCTTCCTACTATGAACAGAACACACCAGACGCAACATGCACTTAAATTAAACCCACACATGAGCCTAACTGTCGTAACTGTACCCATCTGTATGAGACAGTTCAGCATGTGCTGTTCACTTGCCCAGGACTCTCCACAGAAAGACAGCTATTGCCGGGCTCCCTAACAATCACAAACACTCTATACAGCACCACTCAACAGCTACAGAACACATGCAAATTCTTCAGCTTGTCATTGACTGCTAAAGAGCGACAAGCTCAGAAGCCCTAGTTAATCAACAAGAACAACAAATGAGAGGACAACAAACAATCTGTGAAGGACTGAGGACTAGACTAGAACCAGGTTAGGAGGAAGAGTCAATAAGATAGTATGATGCTCTCTCTGGCAAACTTCTACATGCCAAGGTAAAAGAAGAAAGCATATGACATAAAATTAAATAATTGTGTTGCTAGCTCAAGCAATTTCAGCTTACCTCATGAACTGTGCAGCCACCTGCGTGGGAAAATATTCTTTTACATCAGATACTGGGGGCACGACTGCACCAACATTCTTTGGGTCCACACCACAATGGAAGGCTGATCTTCTCAACTGCATTGTAATGAGGACTTTGAGAGCTGCAAGGGAGGGAACTCTTGTCACCTTCTCATAGCGCAAATCTGTCATGCTCTCCCATGGAAGCTTAGTGAGAAACTTAATGGAAAAAAAATCTTTTTTCAGCAACAATTCAAAATGATGTGTCACATATCAGGTTTATTCAAAACATTATTATATTCATGGTTTTTGAATCTTCTCAACAGGTAGTATAAACTGGTGGGATAATCTAGAGTTATATAAAACTATAAAACTATACAGTCTCTTTAAATATATTTTTAATATTATTTACCTTAAAATATTGTTTCGGTAATGAGAAAAAAACATCCATATTTTACAGCTTCTGGAATTCATTCACTCATCTCCCTTCAGCTCCCCAAGGAGCATAGACCTTCAACAAACGTATACCAAGTCTTCCTGTCCTGTGTCATCAACAAACTTATACCAAGTCTTCCTGTCCTGTGTCATCAACAAACTTATACCAAGTCTTCCTGTCCTGTGTCATCAACAAACTTATACCAAGTCTTCATGTCCTGTATCATCAACAAACTTATACCAAGTCTTCATGTCCTGTGTCATCAACAAACTTATACCAAGTCTTCCTGTCCTGTGTCATCAACAAACTTATACCAAGTCTTCCTGTCCTGTGTCATCAAAAAACTTATACCAAGTCTTCCTGTCCTGTGTCATCAACAAACTTATACCAAGTCTTCCTGTCCTGTGTCATCAACAAACTTATACCAAGTCTTCCTGTCCTGTGTCATCAACAAACTTATACCAAGTCTTCCTGTCCTGTGTCATCAACAAACTTATACCAAGTCTTCCTGTCCTGTGTCATCAACAAACTTATACCAAGTCTTCCTGTCCTGTGCCATCAGCTCAAGGTATTTCTATGCCTTCTTCATGCTCTTCAAGTCTGTCACCAGTTCTCTTCTGTATGTGTTCTCTGGTCCTCCTCTACCTCTCTTACCCTGGAGATTCCAGAACAAGGACTGTCTTGTAATTTAATATGAAACAAACATGATGCGTAGATGGCAGGGAGGATAGTGTGATTCACTTTCATAGCTAGGCGGGGTTGTTGCACGGAAGGTCCAGTGTTCAAATCCTGGGTAACCCACTCATGTCTGTTGTTTTTCTGTTGTCTAGTGTTCTACTTCTTTGTTTCTTATGAGTGTCTGAAAACATACCTTTATGTTTGTTTCATATTAATTTACCGTTTACAAGCCTCGGGTTTCCCTTCCTTATGTGTTATAACTGTCTTGTAACGCTATCAACAAGTTTTCTCTATGTGTGTCCGATCCATCTCAAGTGTCTTCTTCTCATTTCTTGTTCCACTGGCATTTGTCTAGTTCTTGCCATCAGTTCTACATCAGTGATCTTGTCATCAGTTCTACATCAGTGATCTTGTCATCAGTTCTACATCAGTGATTATGTCAAATTCTTCAATCCTTCCATTCTATGCAATAATCTGTTTATAATATTCTGTATCTATTTGTTCTCCATGTTTCTGAGGCATACAATAGGACTGGGTGTTGGAGTGGTTAAAAGGTATGGCGTCAGCCTTTAGTTCTAAAAGTACCAAATTCAATATGTGTGTGTGTGTGCATGTGTGCGTGTTTATATATATGTGTGTATGTATATAAACTCCGCCTAGGCCGGTCCCAAGCCCGGCTGCATGGAGGCAGCCCCTCCATCATGCACAGGCACAACAGGCCAATCACCTGTTTGTCTTAAAAACCAGATTACATGAAACATAAGAGAGAGAACTGAACTGATTCTAAAGGCAATGAAATGGAACGGACTACGACTTACAGAACATGGAACACAAGAAGTATAAATGCGAAGGAAGAGGAGGTGGTGGAAGAAATGAGGAAAGCCAAATTAGATATCCTGGCTTTAACAGAAATAAAGAAAAAAGGACAAGGAAATAGGGATCTCAATGGCAACACGCTGCTCTACAGTGGTGTCCCCACATCTGAAAGAGCTAAAGGGGGTGTGGGTTGTATTGCGGCCAAAAACCAGAGGGACAATATCAAGGGATGGAACTTTGTCTTGGAATGAATTATGGTCCTAAAACTAAAAGAAGAAGAAACCATAGTCAACCATGTCATTGTGTATGGGCCAAATAAAGATGGGTGAGCAGAGATTAAGGAGGAATTCTTCGAGCTGCTTCAAAGGATAGTGGATGTCTGCCTAGATGAAATTATCATGCTCAGAGATTTCAATGCCAGAGTTGGAAATGACCATGCTAGATGGGGTGGAGTTAGCAGAAGATATGGAGGAGATACTTTTAATGACAATGGAAAGCAACTGAGCAGAATCTGATCATTACAAACACAAAGTTCTCCCATAAGCGCATACATGTATACACTATGTGTGAACCAACAAAGAATGAGAAGTCAGTGATCGACTATGCCATTCAAGTATGTCCAATATGCTAGAGTGTGGAGGGGGCCAGAGATTGGAAGTGACCACTACTTGTTAACAATTAAAAGAACAACTGAAAGAGTTACTCGGCCTAGGAACTGCCTAACATCACACAAGAAGCTAAGTAAACAAACAGGGGAAATGAGCATTAAGACCAATATCTGAGAGAGCCAGAAGTGAAGACCAGATACCAGGGGCTTACTGCTACAGCAGTGAGAAACACAGAACAATAACCTGATGACCTGGAAACACTTTGGCTGAAATTCAAGGACATCATAAAGACAGCTGCAGCAGAAGCATGTGGTGAAGTCTGACTTGGGAAAAAGAGAAAGAGGACACCGTGGGGGACTGATGAGGTTAAAGAGAAAAAAAAGAGAGAAGAAAAAGGCATAGAAACAATACTTAGGAGCTAAAAACACAGCAGAAAAAACAGAGAAATACAGAAAATAAATGATACTCAGAACCGAAGTAAAGAACAAGGTGCTAGCGGCAAAACAGAAGTCCTGGGAAGAATTTGTAGAAAAGCTAGAAACCAATGCACAAGAAAACCAGAAATTGTTCAATAAGACCCTCAAGATTATGAGGAAGGAACCCCATCAAGGCCAGCTCCTTGACGTGGAGATGGGGCTCAAGTACAGCCATTGGCGGCCGAAAAACCAAGACTGGCCAGGCCCTTCTACACTCGAGCATGACCACAGTCTGCCCTAGCAAGTCAAGGTGCTGAAGACGGAGGCAACCAGCCAAGAGGTGCACCACAGCAATCAGTATGCCACGCACAAGCGCAATGGAAATATGCCTATATCTATGAAACATTATGGCACTCGCCCTGTGATGGACATCCAGGCAGGCGCAGTGCCGGGCCCTCTGCCTCAAAAGGGCCAAGTTGCAGGCCAGGCGGAGAATCTGGAAGGAGAAAACAGAATCCTTGAACTTTGAAAGAGATACAAGGAAACTGTGGAAGCTGGTAAAACAACTTAATGATGAGGGCACAGGGAGAAACTAAAAGATTGCACTGTACAACGATGGAAATATCCTCATGGGAAAACAGGCAGCTGATCACTTTGCAGACTCCTTTGCTAAAGACAACAACATCGAAGTTAGCCCAGAGAGGCAACAGGAGACTCGTGAGAAACAACAATACGCAGGACAAGATGGAACCATACCTGAAGTTCAGCCTTACAAGTAGTATCTGCAAAACAATGGAATGTATCATCAACCTCAGGCTACAGTGGTACCTTGAAAGTGAAAATGTTCTTGTACCACAGCAGGCGGGCTTTAGGCAGTGTTACTCTACCAAAGATCAGGCAACTTACCTTTCCTAAGAGATTGAAGATGCGTTCCAAGATAAGAAACTGGTACTAGCAGCATATATAGATCTAAGGAAAGAAATTGACAAGGTTTGGAAAGAAGGGCTACTGAAAAAAAACTGAGAAATTGTAGAGTGAATGGTAGGATGTACAAATGGGTGAAAGCATACTTGCATAACAGAAGAGCCCGAGTACAACTAGATGGTCTCAAGAGTAAGAAAATTCTACTGCCCCATGGCGTCCCTCAAGGAGGGGTTCTGTCCCCCCCATACTTTTCCTAGTCTACATCAACAACATGGTTGCTGAACTACCACTTGGAATGAAAGTGGCAATGTACGCTGATGACCTGGTAATATGGTGCACAGATGAGCATGCAACAGTGGCCACCAAACTGCTACAAAGAGCTATAGATGCCTTAACCTCATAGGCAAATAGATGGTGTGCCAGCATCAACACAGACAAGTGCAGCACTATGCTCTTCACCCTCTCTCCCAAACAAAAAGCTGGTGTCATCAAGATAAACGAAGAGCTCCTGAGAGAAGATAAACAACCCACTTATCTCGGAGTTCGATGATAGGCTGACATGGAAGCAGCAAATCAACAAACCCTACTTTCTGAACTGTGCAACCAGCGCAGGATCGCCATGCAGTGGATACCATCTCATTGTGAAATACCAGGAAACGAGAGAGCGGATGGACTGGATAAAGAAGGTGCTGCAGACGAGCAACCGGATGTACGAGTTATGTACCATCAGAAGAAAAAGATGATCAAATCAATCAGAAAGCCACCAGCACCAACACAGGATGACTACCAAGCTATGAACAGATCAGAACAAATTGTCATTCTGCTTCTCAGAACAAGACACAACTGACTCCGCAGCCACATGTATACAAAATTCAAGATTGGCAATTCAGCCATGTGTACATGTGGACAGGCACCCCAGACTGCAGAGCACGTACTTCAAGATTGCCCCGAATATGATATATTGAGGCAAACCCACTGGCCCAGAGAAACAACACTGGAAGAAATGATAACCACTGACTCAGAAGAGGAAACCAATGATGATGAAGATGACATAAAGATGGAAGAACTGAAGGCAGCACTGGAGAAAATCAAGATGGGCAAAGCAGCAGGGCATGATGGTATAACACCAGAAATGGTTAATTACATGGGAGCTGCAGGCAACCTATTACTCCTAAGGGTCCTACAAGGGTGCAACAAGACCATACCAAAGGATTGGGAGATTGCCATAATAACACCAATTTTCAAAAAGGGTGACAACTGACAATGTGGAAACCATAAAAGCATATCCTTTCTCAGTGTCCCTGGTAAAATCTACTCTAGAATCCTGGAGCAGATACGCAGATGCCTAGCTAAGCCACAAATGGATGAGGTCCAGTGTGGCTTCCGAGCAAATCAAAGTACTCAAGACCTAATCTTCACACTCAGACAGTTGAGTGAAAAGGCTCTTGAGTATAAGAGTGAGATCCATCTTTGCTTCTTAGATCTGGAAAAGGCATTTGACAAGGTCCCCCGGAACAAACTCTGGCTGTTTGGCAAGGAAGAACATTCCAACACCTCTGACTCATGCTATACAGAGCTTCTACAAGTCTTGTAGAACTTATGTGAGGACAGCAAACCATAAGTCAGAAGAATTCAGGACCACCACTGGTGTAAGACAAGGTGATATCCTGTCACCTTATCTTTTCATACTCCTCATGGACGATGTCATCAAGGTATGTAAGGAGAGGACAGGAAAGTATTCAGTGGGGTGCTGGAAGATGAGACAGGTCTGTATTTCAGAACTGGTATTTGCTGATGATGTTGCCCTGATTGCTAAATCAGAGGCACATCTTCAATCCAACCTGCAAGTCTGGAAAGAAGAGCTAGAGAAGTGAGGGATGATCATAAGCAGCTCGAAAACAAAAACCATGGTGATATCACGAGATGAAAGAAGACATCAGATTAAGCTGGGTGAACAGGTCCTGGAGCAGGTCGACCACTTTAAATATCTTTGAGCTGTCATAGACCGGAAGGGAGGCATCACAGAAGAGTTGGCTACCTGAAGAGCACAGTGGTTAGTGCACTGGATTCCTAGCTCAGTGGTCTATAGTTCGATCCCCAGATGAGGTGGGATTTTTTTAGGCTACAAATGGCTCCTGGGCTGAACCAGCCCCAATTGGGTACCAGAACAACTTCTGGGAAGGTTAAGGTGGCCGTCGTGATGCTGATCACATCACCCCTAGTGTGTCGATGGTCAAGAATATATGGGTCTAATACCATATTCCCAATATGCCTCAATAGGTGTGTAACGGGATCCTTTTTATCATACACCGGAAGGGAGGCATCAAAGAAGAGTTGGCTACTCAAAGAACAGCCATAAATCGAGGATTCCTCAGCAAAAGAGAAGCTGGTAAGTAGACAAAGATGGCTGTATACTGCTCCACCTACGGATGCGAATCATGGGCAATGACTACAACCCACAAAAGCCAGACCCATACTTCAGAAATGAGGTATCTGAGGAAGGTGGTTGAAGTAACAAGAAGAGACATAGTCCGCACATACACACACATATATATATGCATACAATTTATTTTATTTTATTTATTTATTTTTTTTTGTATTTTTTTTCACTCTGTTTTCCAGTCCCTGTATTCATTATTGTTTGCTTTCTGTACTATCTACTTCCGATTCCCGGTTTTGTGGCAGCCATCTTTGCTCCAACATGTGGCAAAACTTAAGGGAGTATTTTTTTCTCTTATTTCTCTAGTTTCATGTTCTCCACTTAATTCTCACTTTCTTTCCCTCCTGTCTTTTGTTTGTCCCTGATGAAGTCCTTGTGGCTGCAACGTAGGTTTCTCTTGTGCTTTCTCTTTGTAAGACGTATTACTATTTGTTTGTTTTTGTAATTTTTTATTTTTCATTCTACAAATTCAGTTTCCAGTAGAGAGACTATATTTGATGGAAATTTTTTGAGAACCAGTGGTCCTAATAATAACATACTCCCCCTGATCTTCTGGATAGTTGGTTGAGGGCAAAAAAATAGAAGGCCTCATGTGCAAGTTCTTCTTCTTCTTTGATCCTTAGTTGCAGACTGTCAAAGCAGCCAGTGGCCATCATGTCTGGTGACGTCTTGTAGGGAGAATAAAGTGCTTCCTTTGTACAGTGCCACAACTCTGGTTCATTCTTTGCATCTCAGCCTCCACAGTTCTCTGCCAAGTTGCTTTTGGTCGGCCTCTCTTTCGTTTTCCTTTGGAGGTCCATAGTAGCTGTTCATGCAATCATATCAGGGTCCCTTCAGATGATGTGCCAACCCAACTCCAGTGTCTGCCAGCTATGATCGTGTGCATGTCCTCCTGGTTACTCTGAATAAGTAGTTCCTGGTTGGTGATGGTATTCGGCCAAAAGATTCAGAGAATTTTCCTTAGACTGTGTGGAAGGAGGACAGTTTTGATATTTCTTTCTCTGTTACTCTCCAGCATTCTGCACCATAGAGAAGCACAGAAAGTACACAGCTCTCATACAGTCTTAATTTGGTGTTTGTGCTGTACTGGGAAGACTTCCAAATGATGTTGAGACTGGCAAAGGCTGTTCTCGCTTTATTCATTCTGTTGTTAATGTCCTTGCTTGTTCCGCTGTCTGGTGTTACTGTGCGTCTTAGGTATGTAAATGTGGCTGTCTGTTCCAGTTTCTGTTTTCTTATTCTTAATGGCACAGGATTGCCCACATTGAGTTTCATGACCTCTGTCTTCTTAAGATTGATGTTCAGATCTACCTGCTGGCTATACTTAATCAATCTGTCTGTTTTTTCTTGGATGTGTTGATATGAATATGATGTGCAAGTTGCGCACGTTAAACATCCCTTGGCAGTTGGAAATTGTAGAGTGTAGTTATTGCAATCGGTGCCCTGATAAAAATTTACAAAATTATGAAAACCTACCAACCAAAAAAATACTTATAGAATGTGTGATTCCTGTATACGCCCACATTTGGATCTTTACCAGTGTTACAAAAGTTCACTCACAGTGCTGAGATCCTCCTTGTGTGATCTAAGAGAAGAGATTAGAGCTCTGACAGAGTTGTCTGTGTGTGATGAAGATGGTCCTAAAAACCAAACTAAACAATAGGACTGACTTTACAAACTAAAGATTCTGATGTTTCTGTTTTTATCTTCACAGATTTTCCAAGTGCAACAAAAGCTCCTCTAGCCTTTTATATTCTTATTGTTCTATCATTATCTTTCTGTACAACACTGTCTATATTGCTGACACAATATGAATATGATTCTACATCTTGTAGTGTTATTTCTTTGTATGCAATACTGTTATATTTCCTGCATTTATTTTCATTGCCTTTGTTTTCTCCCAGTGTATTTTCAGATACCACTTGTTGGAAACTCTCACTTCATATAGCTTTGATCTGTTGCCAGTGGTCTACTGTGTCTGCAACATCTTCAAGCTAGTGGAGCACTTGCTATTTGCTTGATATTATGACTGTAAATTTGTTTTTACATTTCTTGATTTCAGATTTTCTACATTGAAGTGGTGTCTATGACTATGTTAAGGGAGGGGTAAAGGATCTCGTTACACGCTTATTGAGGCAGATTGGAAATATAGTGTTAGGCCAATATTTTCTTGACCATCGGCATCACACCGGCCACCTTTAACCTTCCCAAAGTTGCTCTGGTACCCAATTCATGAGGCTGGGTTGGCCCCAGAGCCATTTGTGGTCTAAAATATCTCACCTCGATGGGGGATCAAACTATGCACTACCGAGCTGGGAAGCCAGTGCACTAAACACTGTGCTACTGTGGTACCTAAAGTCTAACCATAACGTAGGCAAACTCACCTTATCTAAGATCAATATTAAATGTCCTCTTTTTCCATCCCACTGTTCCCTGCAAGCTTGCATCACTTCCTTTTGAACACCCATGCAAGCTTTGGTCACTGTTTTAGCAACATGGGCAGGCCATATGCATTGAAGCAATGAAAATGTATCATTTTCATTAGCTTCTAGTAAAATCTCAAACAAGACCTGCAGAAATAGTTAATCAGCCTGTTTTCACATATATAATAATGTATGAATTATTACAAACAGTAAAAAACAACTATGCTGAGAATAAATATTTAAATTAAAAAAAAAAATAATAAGATCAAAATCATCCACATCCATTCTTAGAAACATTAACCACACAGTTGTAGCCCCTTCAGTTATAGCTGATTATGGGAATGCACCCCTGATGTGATAGCTCTTAGCTGTTCGTTTTCCTGGTGTTCCTTTCAGTGTGTTATTTTTCTCTTCTGCTTGTTGTGAGAGCTTCTTTTTGCCTAATTTGAGGCGGCACCATAGGGAGCATGACCACTTGGTGTTATTGTCAGCTGCATTCTCCAAGGTTGCTGGGTTTATGTCCAATCCCTTTGTGTCTCTGGCACACATCTCTGAACCTCAACTGCGGTCGCTCTGCTGTTCTTTTACCATTGTAGACTCATCTGTAAGCTCTCCGGCACTATCAAAAAGGTCAGTCTAAAACTGTCTCAGACCACTGAGCCTGTTTTACTCTGGTTGGTTAGATGTTAAACAGCACTGTGATAGTGGAGAACCCTGGGGTAGTTCCGGGCAAATGTGCATTGGTTCTAATGTCCATGTTTCTAAGCAAAATGCACTGATCTCTCCGTTAAGACAGCTGCTTTCCACATCGTTAGCCAAGGGTTTACACCACATGCCATTAGTCTATTAAGGTTGCAAAGCTCACACTGTTATAAGCATCTTTTAGGTGAATTGTGACAGCCACGGTTTCTCTTTTACCCTGGAATCCCTCGTACACATCATACCCAAACATTCCAGCGTTACTTCATGTTGTTTTAATGGGACTATACCTATCTAGGGTATCAGGAAGGATGTGTGCATTTTCAAGGAAGCTCATTACTTGTCTGGCAATCATCTTTTCAAGTAAATTTACCATAGACATTCTATAGTGTGATAAGTCAATAGCTGCTGAGCAATGTGGGGACTTTGCTCGATTTAGGAAGTGGCTGAAAGTAACTGTGTAGCCAGTCTTCCGGCACCTCAGCATTCTGCATGCTGGTATACTTATAATGTGTGTCCTATCCATCTCCAATCATTAAAGAAAATGAATGTGCTGGGTCAGGATGATGGTGCTGCACCAGTTATCACTATCGATAACTATGAACTGGCAGTGGTGCACCACTTCACATACCTAGGGTACTGCCTCCCCTGCTTTGCAGTAGTGGTCCAACAGTGGCCAAAACTCAAGAGCAGCTATTATAGGCTTCAATGGAGTCTATTTTTACACAAGATTACTCTTGGCAGAAATGTCGATAGAAGAGTAGTAAAGCTTCTATTACATGGGAGTCTTCATAAGATATTCAGATAAGCGAAAACAATGCTGGCTGTCGCTGAGCACGTTAATTCTATAATCTGCCGACACTTTTATGAAGAATTTAGTAATGGTTTATTCTAGCTTGTTAAGCCCCCACCACTGAGTTAATCAGTGGAATTATTATTATAATATATATAGCTATGTTTGGAGTGTGTGTTTGGTAACTTTGACTGAGACATTTAGTACATTTAAAAGGATTGAACTTACTTACTTAGCCATTCCCCTTCTACCGTGAGGTGTAGAGGTTTGGAAGAGAGTGCCAGACTATCCTATCAGCTGTCTTCTTCCTGGCCTGGTTCCATTCTAGTCCTCGGTCCTTTAAAGATTGTCTAATGTTGTTATCCCAGTGGACTCTGGTCATCCTGGGGGTCTGGATCCCTGGCTCTTAGTTTCCCATGCTTGTCGTGGCAGCCGATCTTGTCCCATTCTGCAGACATGGCCAAACCATCTTAGTTGAGACTTCTACTTGGGTCTGCAGCGGGTGGGATTTTAGGCCTTGATGTATCTCTGAATGACCGACAACTAGATTGGAACCAGGCCAGGAGGAAGACTGCAGATAAAAAAGTATAGCATTCTCTCTGGCAAACCTCCACTCCCTAGAGTAGAAGAGGAACGACTGAGTAAGTATGTAAATTAAAACCAGAAGCAAACCTTGATTAAGTAAAGCAGGAAATGAAGAATACAACCCACTGAATGAGTTACAATTTGCAGGTGACTAAAGTCTAACATACAAATATCAAAACAACTTGCAAAAAAAATTCAAATGCACTTAACTAATCTTGTGCAAAATTTAACATGAATTCAACAATTCGAAAGACAGAAACTATGAAAGTCGGCAAATCATATACATATTGTTGTGATAAAGTACATTGATACACCGATAAAATTATTATTTGTAATTATAAAGTAAGATAGTGTAGAAATAAAAATAGTTAAGTTGTGATGCGTCTTCTTCCCCCACACCAGTCATTGTGTTGATTTTAGCAAGACAGAAACGTAGTGTAAGGGCACTATCGTTTGCTAGTGACCTTGGAACTATTGGTAACAATTTTGACGGAATAAGCCTTGTGTCGAACCAAAAGAGGAAAGAGGAGGAGAGAGGCAAATGTATTTTTAGAATGCGACTTTTGACACAAGTTGGTTTGAAAAACATGCAACAATTGTAGGCAGGGACCCTAAGTCCAATATTTGGGCGCATACTGTTAGTATAAAACACACAGAGCGGGCAAAATATACATTTTATGATGACAGACTTGTTGTTTCGGATTTAACTCCGGGAGAGAGAATATTTGAATTTGAAACTGATATTTATGGGCATTCCAGTACTACAACAATAAAACAGAGTTTGACTGAGAAAGTATAATACACATCCCCCATGCAGCGCTCTGTATTTTGCAGACGAACAACCGGCGTTTTTGCATAGTACATTTTATGCATGTCACAGGGACTTGTTGTTTCCTTTTAACTAAGCAAAAGCGGGGAGAATGAGGCTTTAATTTTGAAAAGCAAAAGTCGGTGGCCAACACTTATGTAATATTGAAGGGGGTTAGAAAGAGGGAGAGATATATGGGATTAAAAATATATTTTAGCAGTGGAAAACTTAGATAGGAAAATATTGGTAGGAGGCAAGGCTGTAAATTTGGCTTTAATTTTGTTGAACTGAAGAAGCAGCTCTCATTGGCCAACACATATTATATTATTTAAAACTTGTAGGCGGGACGCCATTTGTATAGAAGCAGTCCCTATGTGCAATAGTATTATGAATTTGTGAAACTAAAGTAAATAAAATTAAAAACAAAATTCATAAGAGTGCCATCAGCAGCAGAGCTGAATCTGTGCCATTCATCGTTCGTGTGTTTTATTTCTTGAATCTGTAGTAAGATAGACATTATTAACTATTATTTATATTCTGAATTATGTTGTTTGACTTGGGTAATGATGATGTTTTACGACTAAGTCCATAAGTCATGAGTAGACTTATGCAAAGCCTATTTGTTGCTCCACCATATTATAAAAACTACCAGAGAGGTAGAACCAAACGACTTTGTACATTATCATCAAGGATCATATCACCTATCCAAATTTATGGAAGATTGTGGATAATTGTAGAGATGTTGTAGCCAGTAGAGGAGAGGAAATTAAAAACTGGTACAAAACTGTTACATTGTTGAGGTGGATGTGCTGAGTCGGTCAGAAAGATCTGACCCAAGTATTTCTTTTAAATGTATTATAAATTGTGCATTTGTGGGAATTGATATTTTGTTAAGACAAGCCTTAATCTTCATGTTACAGGGTTTGTTACTAGCACTACGCTAGTGCCAGCTTCCTGATTATATTGAACTGTGTGACAGTGGAGGTGGCTGTCGCAGTACAAGCGCTCTACCACTGGAACTGTGGTCTTGGTATCAGCTTCTTGCGAAGATTACCTCAGGAAGATCGAGACAGTGGCCGTCGGCTGGACAAACTACTATCAACAAACGTCACAGGGCCAGTTAAGTACAACAGACTGGGCCTGGAACATCTTATCAACGACCACCAACTTAGAAAATAACTGTATAATACAAAGATCAATTTTCCCTCAATAAAGTGCAGAAAATAAATAGAATTCTTGTGAAGAAAGATAGGGTGTGATGAACACATCCCGACTCGCACTCCAGTAACAGTGTAGTGAGATTACATTAGATCAACACCATTAAGTATAAATCCTATAATGTGTATGGACAGATTGTCCCTTTAGTTAATTAAAATTTCTTATATATATATATATGTATATATCCATAATTTGATTACATTTTGAAATTGACAGTCCTGAACAAAAGAATATCTCATTCAGGACTAAATAAAATTGTAAAAAAAGTTATCACTACAAAAATTTAAAAACACGGTGTTAGTTGAGTTGATCATAGAAATTAATAGTTGTTTATATGTGTGTTTGTGGGTTGATTTACATCACACCACATTTGCAATACCCTAGACATTAGACATAGCTATCAGACATACTAGTCAAGAATAAGTCTGAGTGAGATCTTATGGTGGTAGCAGAAAGGTCCCCTGATAACTCACTCTAAACCATAGATATTCAGGGACCTTCACAGCTGACCTCACTCAGTACAATAGAAAACATAATAACATCATAAAACCACCACATATATTGGGTAGCTCACTCCCGGGATTTAAAATTAGCATTATATATGGATTCAATATTGAAATTGTATAACTACTATCCCTGAGATAAGCAAGATTCAATAAGATATAAATTATAGTACTTTTGGTGGAAAAATAGTTGATAATTTGTCACGGCCAGTAATTAGTTAAATTAAATAGTCATTGTTAGTACCTTGTTAATTAGAGTTTTGAAATTTACCTTAGAACATTGTTAAGATTGATATTATGGCAGACTTAGCAAAGTTCAGATCTGCTGCTGTGCTGGCTGCAAGAGATATGGGTATGGATGGGCCAGAGCTGGTCCAACATGTAACTTCAGAGGTTGATAAATTTATTGAACGTGAAGAAAAAAAATTAGAAAAAGAAGCAGAAAGAAAATTAGAAGTAGAGAAAGAAATTAAAAAGTTACAGATTGAGGCTGACAAAGAGGCTAGGGCATTGGAGGCGGATAGGGAGGCTGAAATTAGGAGGCTCCAATTTGAAGAAAAAAAGGCAGAAAGGGAGGCTGAAGAAGAAAAGGCTGAAAGGGAGGCTGAAGAAAAAAAGGCCGAAAGGGAGGCTGAAAAAAAAGGCCGAAAGAGAAGCAGAGGAAAGAAGATGGGCTGCAGAGAGGGAAGCTGAAAAGGAGGAGAAGCGATTACAGAGGGAGCATGATATACGACTAAGGGAGTTGGAATTACAAGGCCATGCTCCTGAAGGTGGTAACAGCCCTTTACCTCCGATCCCACTGCTAGTCAGGGAGCCTCAACCTCAGCTATGGGGTTCCATTTAGACCATTTTGTAGAAAGGGATGATGACATTGAGTCATTTCTATCCAGGTTTGAGGTATTAGCCACCACCTATGGGTTAGAGAGAGAAAGGTGGAGTTTAAAGTTATCCCAGGGTCTTAGGGGAACAGCTTATGAAGTGTTTGCAAAGATGAGCAAAGATGACCAAGACAATTATGACATGTTAAAGCAGGCTCTTTTGCTAAGGTATAAAAAGAATGGACAATTTTATATGAAAAAGTTTAGAAATGCCAAGCTACTGACGGGCGAGACCTATCACCAGTTCTCTGCACATTTAGAGACTTACTTGGAGAAATGGACTGCTCTGGGGGAAAACCCAAGATCTTAAAGAAATGATCCTTATTGAGCAATTGAGAGAGTCCATGGCTCCAGACTTGAGAAAGTTTCTCATGGAACAAGGTGCAGAAGAGGTTGGTTGAGTTACTTAATGTTGCTGAGAGATATCAGGCGCCCAGTCAGGCACCAAAAAGAAACATAAAGAAAATTATAAGGACCCCCAGAACTCTAATAAATTTGACAACAAAGGTAAGCAAAACTTTGATAGGCCACGAAATGACTATAGAAATAAAAACTCACAGTTCAATGACAGAAAATATGATGAAAGAAAAGCTTTTCATCAAAATAAATTATATTGTAAATGGTGTAAGAGGGAAGGACATGACACCAAAGTTTGTACTAAGAAACCTTCTGGATTTGCTGCGATGAAGATGGGGAACAAGGGAGTAAAGGACAAACCTACTGGACAGCAGGAACCTTATCACCCTCCAGTGTGTGAGGATGTAGTCTGTAACGGGGTCACCATTAGGTGCCTTTATGATACAGGCTTAGATTTTGATTCGGTTGTGAGTTGGCACTTGGTGAACCCAGATCAGTATACCACAAAACCAGTGGAGATACAAGGGGCGACCAAGGACATACCACTCATGACACTTCCCATTGCAAGGATTTTTTTTTTTTTTTTTTTTTTTTTTTTTCGTACGCCCGCTAATACTCGAGGCGAAATCTCAGGTTATTACTATGTCTAACCTGACATTGATTTTACGTGAGTATCCCTTTTTACTTGTACAGAGACAGGTGTCCCTCGCCATTCAGGCAAATACTCTCCGATTTCGGAGGTACCCATTGCAGCTGGGTCGGCTCAGGAGCCGCCAATCCCTGGTCGACAACACTCCTTCAAATGTGGTTGCCAGGTCTCGAGTTAATCCAGTCCAATTCCCGGTCGACGAAAAATCCTCAAATGCCGTCGCCCGGGTTTGATCCTGAATCACCCGGTCGCCAGAGCGGTGTTGTAACCACTACGCTAGCGCGGCTCCCATTGCAAGGATAACTGTGAAAACTCGCTATGTGGAAGGCATAATCAGAGCAGCAGTGATAGACGCACCCATCTAACCTCTGATATTGGGGTGTCGTTATGTCTTCTTGGGGAATCCCAAGAGACATGTGGTCATGGTAACAGTGCAGACCAGATCACAGTCCAAGAAGGAAGAAGATGAACCTATAAATACTCATCCAGAGATGAGGAAGGTGCAGGCTGAGGATAAGACCCTCAAGCCTTGTTTTTTAAAATTGCCCAAATGTCACACACCTCCCAGCAAGGGAGATTATTATATGAAGAACAAATTGTTGTATAGGAAGGCCGGAACTGGTACAAATAGTCATGGACAGCTGGTTCTTCCAACTTCATATAGGGAGAGAGTGATGGAACTAGGGCATGCGATTCCCTTCAGTGGTCATATGGGGATCAGCGCAACAGGACAGCGTATAGGTTGTCATTATTTCTGGCCAGGTATAATGGAAGATATAAAGAGATATGTAAAATCCTGTCCAGAATGTCAAAGGGTAGCTCCAAAGCACTGGACTGCTCCAGCAACTCTAGGGGAAATGCCCATTGTGGGAACACCTTTTGAGATAGTTGCAGTGGATATTGTGGGACCTCTCACTCGAACCAAGAGGAGGAACAGTTACATCCTTACGCTGGTGGACACTTGTTCTATGTGGGGAGAGGTGGTAGCCCTGTCGTCAATCGATTCGAAGCATGTTGCAGAGGCATTACTTACAATATTCACTAGGTTAGGATTCCCGCATCAAATCTTGACTGATAACGGCTCACAGTTCAAGGGGAAACTAACGGAAGAAGTTTTCAAGATCTTCCTAGCCAGGCACTTTCACTGTAGTCCGTATCACCCCCAAGGGAACGGCCAGGTAGAGAGGTTCAACGGGACCCTCATTTCTATCCTGAGAAAGCTGGCAATCGAGAAACCTGATATGTGGGACCAATATTTGCCCGCTGCGTTGTTTGCGTATCGGGAAGTTCCACATAATTCAACCGGGATGGCACCCGCAACCTTGTTATTTGGGAGGCCAATCAAAGGTCCATTGGAAGCCTTGTTGAGGACATGGACAGGTGAGAAGGCAGAAGAGACTGTTACCTCATCATATCAATATGTAAACGAGCTGACCACTCGTCTTAAAACTGGCTGGAAACTTGCTAATGATAATTTGAGACAAGCCAGGAAAAAACATGCTGCATATTTTAATAAGAAAGCGAAGGATAGGGAACTATTTGTGGGAGAGAAGGTGCTTCTTCTACTACCCGGCAGCAGTAACAAATTACAAATTGGATGGCAAGGTCCATATACAGTTCTAGAGAAGGTGTCTAGAACAAATTATAAAATCGACAAGAAGGGAAAAGAGAAAATATATCATGTGAACCTTCTAAAGAAGTATCTGGACAGGGAAATCCAGGAAGGAACACACTTAATGTCCTTGTCAATAGCAACAGGGTAGAAAAATGAACCACTTACCTCTCATGAGTACCCCCTAAAAACATGTGAGACCCCTGCACATGTAAAAATCAGTAACCACTTGACGAAAAAACAGAGGGAGCAGGTTCAAAAGGTTCTGACTGATCATACAGACATGTTAACGGACAAACCGGGGCACACGAATTTGTTGGAATATGATATGAAACTTGTAGACCCAACACCAATCTGTATGAGAGCCTATACTATCCCGTTTGCAAAGGAGAAAGCGCTGAAGGAGGAGATTGAGTATCTGTTGAAAGAAGGGATTATTTCACACAGTGAGTCTCCATATAGCTCCAGTGTGGTTTTGTTGCAAAAACCATCTGGGGAACATAGACTGTGCATAGATTACAGGAAACTGAATGCTGTCACAGAAAATCAGGTGGATCCATTACCGGATACAAATCAGCTATTTGCCAGGCTGAACAAGGCAAAGTATTTTTCAAAGGTGGATCTTAGCAAAGGCTATTATCAAATTCCAGTAAAGCCGGAGGTTCGACCTTATTTAGCGTTTAGATCTTTGGAAGGACATTATGAATTCAACATGTTGCCGTTTGGGTTGAAAAATGCTCCGAGTGTGTTTTCTAGGATGATGCGAAAATTGTTGGATCCCCTGAAAAATCCATGCATCACAAATTTTATGGATGATATCCTCATTGCTACGGAAACATTTGAGGAACACATTAACTCTTTGACTATGCTGTTTGATAGACTAAGAGAGGCTAATTTGACGGCTAGACCAACAAAATGTTGTATTGGATGTAAAGAATTGGAATTCTTGGGACATACTGTATATCAGGGCAGCATGACCCCTGATCCCAAGAACCATGAGAAACTGCAGAGAGCACTGCGGCCACAAACCAAGAAAGATGTGAGATCTTTCGTGTCGTTGTGTGGATTTTTTATAAAATATATATCAACAATTTTAACTCTATTTGTGCTCCTCTGACTGAGTTAACTCGAAAGGGAAATCCTGATAGAATTGTGTGGTCAGCCCAATGTGAATTAGCATACCAGGAATTGAAAGAGAAACTCACGAGCAAGCCTATTCTAAAATTGCCTGATTTGACTCAGGAATTTGTGATAAGAACGGACACAAGCAATGTGGGCCTGGGGGCCACTTTGTTACAAAGGCTGCTTCACCAAATGGGGAACTGAACCCAGTCGCTTATGCTAGCTGCAAGTTGAACACAGCGGAACAAAACTATTCAACCAGCGAAAAAGAATGTCTAGCTCTGATTTGGGCTATTAGAAAGTTCCAGATCTATCTCTATGGTAGAACATTCGTGGTCCAAACGGATCATCAGCCCCTCGTATTCTTATCACAGGCAAAGCACAAAAATGCTCACTTATTACGATGGTCATTACTCCTACAGCCATATCAATTCACTATCGAATACATCCCCGGGTCACAGAATGTGGGTGCAGATTTCCTCAGTAGGCATCCCTGTGAACAAAATCAGAGTATTCCCAAGGCTTAAGGAGAAAATTTGATCTATGTGTATCACTGTCTTTGGAACTTGCATCAGTGCATGTTCTCAAGTGGGGAGATATGTGATAAAGTACATTGATACATCGATAAAATTATTATTTGTAATTATAAAGTAAGATAGTGTAGAAATAAAAATAGTTAAGTTGTGACGCGTCTTCTTCCCCCACACCAGTCATCGCGCTGATTTTAGCAAGACAGAAACGTAGTGTAAGGGCACTATCGTTTGCTAGTGACCTTGGAACTATTGGTAACAATTTCGACGGAATAAGCCTTGTGTCGAACCAAAAGAGGAAAGAGGAGGAGAGAGGCAAATGTATTTTTAGAATGCGACTTTTGACACAAGTTGGTTTGAAACATGCAAAATTGTAGGCAGACACGGGCGATACTGTTAGTGTCAGAGGGAAAAATACGACCCTAAGTCCAATATTTGTTCGTTTATGGGCACGCAGAGTGACTAGTATAAACACACATGCAGCGCTCTGTTTGCAAAATAGTACATTTTATGATGTCACAGACTTGTTGTTTCGGATTTAACTAAGCAAAAGCGGGAGAGAGATGGCGTGTTTATGTAATGTTAGAATTTGAAACTGATATGGAAAATATATGGAATTCTTTATTTCCAGTACTACAACAATAAAACTTAGTTAGTTTGATAGATTATCTTCTCCTGAGAAATAATATGTTTTAAAATACAAAATCCCCCAGATAATAAGAAAGTTATTGACAAAATACTGTATTGGTTCGAGCAGACAGACGAACAGACCGGCGTTTTTGCATTCATTTTGCATTCACTAACGGTGACCTTTTGGACGCATTAGAGGAAATGAGGCAAGCAAAAGGGTACATGTAATCTAATTGAGGGGGTTAGAAAGAGGGAGAGATATTATGGGATGGCCCAAAACTAAAAATATATTTTAGCAGTGGAAAGTCCAGAAGTGAGTGAGAGAAAATATTGGTAGGCCAAAAGGCAAGGCTGTAAATTTGGCTTTAATTTTGAAAATTTGAACTGAAAAGCTTAGTCGTTCGCTCTCATTGGCCAACACATATTATATTATTGAAAACTTAGATAGGCGGGACGCCATTTGTATAGAAGCAGTCCCTATGTCAGGACGATGCAATAGTATTATGAATTTGTGAAACTAAAGTAAATAAAATTAAAAACAAAATTCATAAGAGTGCCATCAGCAGCAGAGCTGAATCTGTGCCATTCATCGTTCATGTGTTTTATTTCTTGAATCTGTAGTAAGATAGACATTATTAACTATTATTTATATTCTGAATTATGTTGTTTGACTTGGGTAATGATGATGTTTTACGACTAAGTCCATAAGTCATGAGTAGACTTATGCAAAGCCTATTTGTTGCTCCACCATATTATAAAAACTACCAGAGAGGTAGAACCAAATGACTTTGTACATTATCATCAAGGATCATATCACCTATCCAAATTTATGGAAGATTGTGGATAATTGTAGAGATGTTGTAGCCAGTAGAGGAGAGGAAATTAAAAACTGGTACAAAACTGTTACATTGTTGAGGTGGATGTGCTGAGTCGGTCAGAAAGATCTGACCCAAGTATTTCTTTTAAATGTATTATAAATTGTGCAATTTGTGGGAATTGATATTTTTGTTAAGACAAGCCTTAATCTTCATGTTACAGGGTTTGTTACTAGCACTACGCTAGTGCCAGCTTCCTGATTATATTGAACTGTGTGACAGTGGAGGTGGCTGTCGCAGTACAAGCGCTCTACCACTGGAACTGTGGTCTTGGTATCAGCTTCTTGCGAAGATTACCTCAGGAAGATCGAGACAGTGGCCGTCGGCTGGACAAACTACTATCAACAAACGTCACAGGGCCAGTTAAGTACAACAGACTGGGCCTGGAACATCTTATCAACGACCACCAACTTAGAAAATAACTGTATAATACAAAGATCAATTTTCCCTCAATAAAGTGCAGAAAATAAATAGAATTCTTGTGAAGAAAGATAGGGTGTGATGAACACATCCCGACTCGCACTCCAGTAACAGTGTAGTGAGATTACATTAGATCAACACCATTAAGTATAAATCCTATAATGTGTATGGACAGATTGTCCCTTTAGTTAATTAAAATTTCTTATATATATATATATATGTATATATCCATAATTTGATTACATTTTGAAATTGACAGTCCTGAACAAAAGAATATCTCGTTCAGGACTAAATAAAATTGTAAAAAAAAAGTTATCACTACAAAAAATTTAAAAAACACGGTGTTAGTTGAGTTGATCATAGAAATTAATAGTTGTTTATATGTGTGTTTGTGGGTTGATTTACATCACACCACATTTGCAATACCCTAGACATTAGACATAGCTATCAGACATACTAGTCAAGAATAAGTCTGAGTGAGATCTTATGGTGGTAGCAGAAAGGTCCCCTGATAACTCACTCTAAACCATAGATATTCAGGGACCTTCACAGCTGACCTCACTCAGTACAATAGAAAACATAATAACATCATAAAACCACCACATATATTGGGTAGCTCGCTCCCGGGATTTAAAATTAGCATTATATATGTATTCAATATTGAAATTGTATAACTACTATCCCTGAGATAAGCAAGATTCAATAAGATATAAAATTATAGTACTTTTGGTGGAAAAATAGTTGATAAATTTGTCACGGCCAGTAATTAGTTAAATTAAAATAGTCATTGTTAGTACCTTGTTAATTAGAGTTTTGAAAATTTATCCTTAGACACATTGTTAAGATTGATATTATGGCAGACTTAGCAAAGTTCAGATCTGCTGCTGTGCTGGCTGCAAAAGAGATATGGGTATGGATGGGCCAGAGCTGGTCCAACATGTAACTTCAGAGGTTGATAAATTTATTGAACGTGAAGAGGAAAAAAGATTAGAAAAAGAAGTAGAAAGAAAATTAGAAGTAAGAGAAAGAAATTAAAAAGTTACAGATTGAGGCTGACAAAGAGGCTAGGGCATTGGAGGCGGATAGGGAGGCTGAAATTTAGGAGGCTCCAATTTGAAGAAAAAAAAAGGCAGAAAGGGAGGCTGAAAGAAAAAAAGGCTGAAAGGGAGGCTGAAGAAAAAAAGGCCGAAAGGGAGGCTGAAAAAAAAGGCCGAAAGAGAAGCAGAGGAAAGAAGATGGGGCTGCAGAGAGGGAAGCTGAAAAGGAGGAGAAGCGATTACAGAGGGAGCATGAGTTTACGACTAAGGGAGTTGGAATTACAAGGCCATGCTCCTGAAGGTGGTAACAGCCCTTTACCTCCGATCCCACTGCTAGGTCAGGGAGCCTCAACCTCAGCTATGGGGTTCCATTTAGACCATTTTGTAGAGAGGGATGATGACATTGAGTCACATTTCTATCCAGGTTTTTGAGGTATTAGCCACCACCTATGGGTTTAGAGAGAGAAAGGTGTATTAGTTTAAAGTTATCCAGGGTCTTAGGGGAACAGCTTATGAAGTGTTTGCAAAGATGAGCAAAGATGACCAAGACAATTATGACATGTTAAAGCAGGCTCTTTTGCTAAGGTATAAAAAGAATGGACAATTTTATATGAAAAAGTTTAGAAATGCCAAGCTACTGACGGGCGAGACCTATCACCAGTTCTCTGCACATTTAGAGACTTACTTGGAGAAATGGACTGCTCTGGGGAAAACCCAAGATCTTAAAGAAATGATCCTTATTGAGCAATTGAGAGAGTCCATGGCTCCAGGACTTGAGAAAGTTTCTCATGGAACAAAGGTGCAGAAGAGGTTGGTTGAGTTACTTAATGTTGCTGAGAGATATTTCAGGGCGCCCAGTCAGGCACCAAAAGAAAACATAAAGAAAATTTAAGGACCCCCAGAACTCTAATAAATTTGACAACAAAGGTAGAAGCAAAACCTTTGATAGGCCACGAAATGACTATAGAAATAAAAAACTCACCAGTTCAATGACAGGAAAATATGATGAAAAGAAAAGCTTTTCATACAAAATAAATTATATTGTAAATGTGTAAGAGGGAAGGACATGACACCAAGTTTGTACTAAGAAACCTTCATGGATATGCTTGCGCTGAAGATGGGGAAACAAGGGGAGTTAAAGGACCACACCTCAGCTGGACAGCAGGAACCTTCTCACCCTCCAGTGTGTGAGGATGTCGTCTGTTAACGGGGGTCACCAATCAGGTGCCTACTGATTGCAGGCTTAGATTTTGAATCGGGGTTGTGAGTTGGCACTTGGTCAGCCCCCGCTCAGTTCTCCACAGAACCAGTGGCGATACACGGGGCGACCTCAGGAATCACATCATAGACACCATCCCAATGCACCGGCTACCTGTGAAAAACTCCACTATGTGGACGGCACATCAGAGCAGCGTGCTAG
>JAMPIV010015501.1:0-29910 GCA_024509875.1 Oreohelix idahoensis
TGGTGTTTTTTATGGGGGTGGTTTGTGTGTTATTGTGTGGGGGGGTGGTAGGGGTTTTATGTTATGGTAAATGATATTGATAATGAGGAAGGGGTTTATGGTGGGGAGTGGTTTGTTTTGGATGTGGGGGGTTGGGATGAATAGGTATCCTTGATGAAGGTTTGGGGGTATTTTTGGGTTCCTTAGGGCTTGCTGACAAATAATATGTAAAACGTTACGCAAATAGTCCAGGAATTAATAAATTATACCCAAAATAAAATATTGGGGGTGCCTGACAGCATAAAATCATTTCTGCTCATAAGATTTTTTTTAACGTGTTTGAAAAAAATTTACGTTACAGAAATAGAGTGCGTTGAAGCCAGCATATATTTTGCTCAATAAAAGCCTGGAACATAGGCAGATGGAAATTTGTGCCAGTTTGTGCCAGAATTCATTGCTAATCAACGTATCTGTGTTATTCGTATGAATTGTGGTAAGCTTGAACCATTCAATATCTTTTAATGAAAATTGAATGTGAATTGTTGATTTATGCCTGTATATATATGTGTAGTTCAGTGGCCAACGTGAGGTAAAGCCTAAAATGCTCCAGCCTGAACAGAGGGTGTCGGAGAGAAGTAAAACGGCATGGAATGGCCAAATAGTACACTGACACCTGGATGATTGATTAGACAGAAATAATGCTGGAAGTGCAGAGGCGTAGTGACCATTAAGGATGGTAATGCTGGTATAAAGTATTTCAGATGAAGCTGACTGTTGGCCTAACGCTCTGAACGCAATGTTTGTGATGTATTGTGATCAGTGTAAAAAGAAAATATAAATTAGTTATGAAGTAGAAGGTACATCCTTCTTGATTTCAGGGACAGTGGTCTTGATGGTACTGAGCAGCACCTAGTCAGAGCTTTGCTGAATCCTGAGTCGGACAGCATACTCCTTGGTCTTTTTAGCTATCAGTGAGGTGTCTCCTGAACCCAGAGGAGAATTCGAGCAGAGGAGTCCTTTCCTGCCGCCATCACGCCAGATAAGCGAATTGGCCAGCTGAGCTCAACATTATGTCCCCTCATCTTGAACTGACTTTTTAAAATTAACATTAAGAGGGGAATTTACTTGTCTTAAAATCAGGAACTGTGAACATCTCCAATACTGGTCCCTAAAGACAAACTATTGAAGTCATGATGACAAATACCAACAGAGCTTGAACAAAACAAAACCAGTATTACCTCATTTTACTACTACACAACTGACACACATAGAACATTTGTAATAATATATGTCACTACAATATTCATATTAAATACATTCTGTACATAACTTGTAATTTAAATTGATTGTGATTCCTGGTTCCCTTGTAGTTGAATCAGGACACATATTCATTCATGCCAGTAATGAATACATATTGTTATTCGAAAGTTTATCAGTGACTCTTTTAAGATATCTTTGTAGAGTGTTATATGTATGTGAGTGTCACAGTGTTGTCAAGAGTAGTGGATTAAATTAAATTGTTTATCTGTCTGTTGTTGTGACTTACACTTCACCATACTCATACCCTAGACACATAACGTAGCATCCCACTATTCCAGAATAATTTTTTGCAAGTTTATCTGCCTTTTCATTTCCGGGCACACCACAATGAGATGGTACCCACTGAAGTATGGTTCTCTTTTTGGCAGCTACCTTGTTTAGTTCATTTCTCAAATGCGGGAGTTTACCACCCTTGAGAGCTTGCAGGACAGACAGTGCATCTGTGAGGATGACTACCTGGTGGCAGGCATTGATGACAAGAACCAGACAAGTGCCAGTGGAACAAGAGCTGAGAAGAAGACGGTGCCGATGGATAGGACACACATTGAGGAGACCTGTTGATAGCATTACAACGCAGTCCTTGTTCTGGAATCCACAGGAAAAGAGAGGCAGAGGTAGACCAAAAAACACATGGAGAAGAGAACTGGATTGTGGTGAAGTGGGATGTTATAAATACTTATAGGGAACTTAGTGTACTGACTGAGATCAGCTGTGAAGGTATCTATATCTATTAAGAGTAGTGTATTATAGATAACCTTACTTGCTACCACATATCTATATATCTCAGTCAGAATTATTCTGGAATAGTGTGATGCTACGTTATGTGTCTAGGGTATGAGTATGGTGAAGTGTAAGTCACAACAACAGACAGATAAACAATTTAATTTAATCCACTACTCTTGACAACACTGTGACACTCACATACATATAACACTCTACAAAGATATCTTAAAAGAGTCACTGATAAACTTTCAAATAACAATATGTATTCATTACTGGCATGAATGAATATGTGTCCTGATTCAACTACAAGGGAACCAGGAAGCACAATCAATTTAAATTACAAGTTATGTACAGAATGTATTTAATATGAATATTGTAGTGACATATATTATTACAAATGTTCTATGTGTGTCAGTTGTGTAGTAGTAAAATGAGGTAATACTGGTTTTATTTTGTTCAAGCTCTGTTGGTATTTGTCATCATGACTTCAATAGTTTGTCTTTAGGGACCAGTATTGGAGATGTTCACAGTTCCTGATTTTAAGACAAGTAAATTCCCCTCTTAATGTTAATTTTAAAAAGTCAGTTCAAGATGAGGGGACATAATGTTGAGCTCAGCTGGCCAAGTTAGCTTATCTGGCGTGATGGCGGCAGGAAAGGACTCCTCTGCTCGAATTCTCCTCTGGGTTCAGGGGACACCTCACTGATAGCTAAAAAGACCAAGGAGTATGCTGTCCGACTCAGGATTCAGCAAAGCTCTGACTAGGTGCTGCTCAGTACCATCAAGACCACTGTCCCTGAAATCAAGAAGGATGTACCTTCTACTTCATAACTAATTTATATTTTTTTTTTTACACTGATCACAATACATCACAAACATTGCGTTCAGAGCGTTAGGCCAACAGTCAGCTTCATCTGAAATACTTTATACCAGCATTACCATCCTTAATGGTCACTACGCCTCTGCACTTCCAGCATTATTTCTGTCTAATCAATCATCCAGGTGTCAGTGTACTATTTGGCCATTCCATGCCGTTTTACTTCTCTCCGACACCCTCTGTTCAGGCTGGAGCATTTTAGGCTTTACCTCACGTTTGCCACTGAACTACACATATATATACAGGCATAAATCAACAATTCACATTCAATTTTCATTAAAAGATATTAAATGGTTCAAGCTTACCACAATTCATACGAATAACACAGATACGTTGATTAGCAATGAATTCTGGCACAAACTGGCACAAATTTCCATCTGCCTATGTTCCAGGCTTTTATTGAGCAAAATATATGCTGGCTTCAACGCACTGATGCTTTATCAAGCTATTTTAAACAAGTGGTCTCGAACTAACGCTCCCAAGTGTGTATATCAGCGAGACTGGCCAATGAGCCACGTTTCGACAAGTGTTTGAAAAAATGTTATCTTTTCCCGTCTCCCCTAACAACCAAGATAGTATTTATAGCCCGACCAATCGTGGTTAGGCTTTCATTTGTTGCGCTCCAATCAATTTGGAGTTTACATGGTAGGCTATTTCTGTAACGTAAATTTTTTTCAAACACGTTAAAAAAAAATCTTATGAGCAGAAATGATTTTATGCTGTCAGGCACCCCCAATATTTTATTTTGGGTATAATTTATTAATTCCTGGACTATTTGCGTAACGTTTTACATATTATTTGTCAGCAAGCCCTAAGGAACCCAAAAATACAAATTTAAAGGAGCTACGTGGCTGCGTTCAAAATATGCAATTTCTTCTACCTCCTGTTTCGAAGATGTTCTGTCTGGGTACTGTTATGTTCTCAACCGTAAACCCATCTAATGTTATCTTTTCTAATAAGAGTTTTTTATGATTTATAAACCTAACTCTGGGAAAGGGTAGTGTATTTTATCACTGTCCGTCTGAAAAAGTTAGTGCTTGTAGACTTACACGCGTGATAGTAGTAATTGTGTATCGCGCGACGCGTGTTTAATGTTCGGCTTTCTGCCTCTCCCTTCTCGCTATCCTTTTGTCCATCTGTTCGTTCGTTTTGGTAACGTAATGTAGAAAAAGACATGAATGGAATTTAAAATTTAGGTCATTACGCAGTCTGCCTCTTAATGTTTTTCCAAGAAACAATTTGCAGACGAAGCAGAAAACAAGGGGGATTTCGAGTACATTCCTTGTGACAGCACTGTCATTTTACCATTGCTCTTCTCTTTATTAATTTTATTTGTTAGGCTTCATATTTACCTAATAATTTATATATGTGGATTAGAATATTTCATGACATGGATACAGAGGTGAAAATGATGAGGAAAACATGGAAAGAGCGGATGGCACAGGACAAGAAGACTTGGCATGTGTTTGTTGAAGGCCTATGCTCCTCGGGGAGCTAAAGGGTATTGATTAATTGATTGAATGTGAAGACTGGTAAAAACATTCATTCGTATATCATAACCCGTGAGGTCTCAGTGGAGACATATAATCTACTTCATAAGGACCTGTAGGATCCACACTTATTTAATATCCAGACGGAACACTTTGGAACATAGCCTAAAACACGACCACACAGGTCGGCTACACAGCGAATATCACCTTGTCGTTGCCGTCCGCTACAACTTAACCTCACAAAACTCACGTGCAACCATCTTCCATGCGGCGGACATGGCCAAGCCAGCATAGTCTGCGCAGTCTAAGCAGTGTATACATGCTTTGAAAGTCAGCACGTGACAACACCTCGACATCTGTCACTTTGTCATTACCAGGCAATCTTTATTCTGGAATCCCCAGACCAAAAAACACACGGACAAGAGAGCTGCAGACATTAATGAAAACGTTGAGGAAGTCGTGGAAAGACATTAAGGCGATGTCACTTGACAGGAGGACATCGCAGGTTGTTTGTTGAAGGCCTATGCTGCACGAGGTGCTGAAGGGTAAGGCATGACTATGATCATGCTGCGTGTTGTTCCAAGAGTTTCTAGGGGGTCAAAGGCAGAATAGATCCACTGCCTCCTCAGGAATGTTGGATAACGTGAGGACTGACAATTTCACCGTGTAAAACAAATTGTTACAGGACCCACCGCTCCAGCAGCAGATCAATGCTTTTGGGTGAGTGTTTTCATCCATTACAAAATGGAAGCATTAACTGGTTGTAGAGTTAACTAAAGCACGAAGTACCTGTTTGCAGAACGCCCGATTGACAAAGTGGGTAACGCGCTTGTCTCTAGCGGCAAAGTTGCTGGGTTCTGGGATTGAAATTGGTAGTGTCACACTGCAATCTACCCAGCTGTAAATGGGTACCTGACTTCTCTTGAGTTAGGGAAGGCAAAGGTAGCGAGGAAGGCACCGCATAAAGCTGGAATTACAGGGTCATTGAAACACTTCACATTCTTATGGCAGTATATGCTATGGTACTGTATTATCTTTACCCTATTTGCAATGCTCTTCCAAATGTCGTAAAAACAGAATCAGACTATTTGAACATATTTTGTTTCAGTCTAAACCTTACAAAACTATTGTTTGTTTTCAGACTTTTGTTTGTTGCTATGTGCATAAGTAAAAAGTAAGTTTGATTCACACGTCAGAATAACTCCAAACGCCATCAAAGCCTTTTCAGAAACCTTCAAGAAAATGTTATTGTATGTATAAACCAGGGCTGGGTAGTCGGAGTCTTGGAGTCGGTCATATTTTAGTAGAGTCACAGTCGGTAAAAAAATGTCCGGACTACGGACTCTGAATTTTATGCCATATGACTAGTAAAAAAAGTTAGTCGGAGTCGGGTGTAAAAAATGTCAGGTATCGGAAAATTTTTGCCGACTCCATATAAGCCTGGTGTAAACTGTCTTTCGTTTGTGCTGTCAGCGAATGTACGTCATACCGTTTTGTAGTATTGTTCTAATGTTATTTTATTTATCAAAATATTGTTCTCACGTATTTTTTAAATTTTATCCCAATATTTTTTATACGGAGCACGTAACCCGCCAAATAATGGCGGGGGGGGGGGGGGGAATAATTATATTGTGCTCTGTCTATTGCATGCTCTGATGACAGTACCTAATTCTCCTTTCAATTTTTTCCATTCCACTTCCACTTCGTTGAATCTTTGTGGTCAAACTTATCTTAACTTATGGTCAATGGTCAATGCTTGATGAACAGTTGAGAGGCCTGCCTGTTCCTTTAATTGATGTTCAATTAAGTTTTCATGGTGCAGTACGGGGTTCCGTATTTTCTCGAAAATGCACCACGAAAAAATTGCAAGGCAGGCGCATTCTTTTTTAATGGGTGTTTAATTTAGTTTCACTGTGCATTGCACACATTTTTCACATTTCCAAGAAAAGCTGTCTGGATTTTTTTCATTTTCGTTACACCGCCTTTCATAATTAGTAAAATTTGGCTTTTATATCAGTAATGTTCTGACTTTATTTCATTTTACCGCACTATTGGTCTAAAGTTATTTTATGTCAGCATGGTTTTAACTGTCTTATATTTTATCGCAGTATTGCTGTTACCTTTGTTTTGTTTAATCTCCATATTACATTAACGTTATTTTATGTTATCGCGATAGCGTTTAAACGTTATTTAATTTTATTGTGCTGTTATTCTAACGTTATTTATTTTTTGTGCTACTATTCTAACGTTATTTAATTTTATTGTGCTATTATTCTAACGTTATTTAATTTTTGTGCTACTATTCTAACGTTATTTAATTTCATTGTGCTATTATTCTAACGTTATATTATTTTATTTTGCTATTATTCTAACGTTATATTATTTTATTGTGCTATTATTATAACGTTATTTAATTCTATTGTGCTTAGTATTGTAACTATTATTTTTTCACAATTCTTGTCTCACAGTATTTTCTTTCACGGTTGTGCCTGTACTTTACTACATTTTTGTTCTAACTTTGTTATTTTATATCACAGTTGTTCCATTATTTTATTTTACTGCACAAATGTTCTAGCTTTTTAATATTTTATTGCACAGATTTTCTAACTTTCCGTTATTTTACGGAACTAAATTTCTCAGTTTCGATGTTTCACATAAGAGGTCTCAATAAATGTACCTGCTTGTTTGGTTCTTGGCCGCTAACTGACAAAGCAGTCGGTGAGCATCACGCCTGGTAGCGGCTTTTAGAACAGCATCAAACTTTCTTCACTTTACTTGCTCGACAACCATCATTCGTGTGGTGCCTCAGCTCTGGTTAATGCTTTGCATTTCCACAAATCTCCGCCAGGAAACATTTTGTTAGCCTCTCTTTCGCTGTCCTCTGGATTCCTTAGCATGACAGCTCTGGTGATTGTGTCAGGGTCTCTTCTGAGAATGTAGTCTACCCAATTCCAGCGTCTACGTGCTAAGATAGTGCTCACATCTTCTCGCTAGTTCCGTTTTATCAGTTCTTGGTTGGTGATGGTGTTTGGCAGGTCGTGTGGACAGAGGACAATTTGCACATTTCTTTTTCTCTTACTCTCCAGCATTCTGTATCGTTAAGGAGTAAAGAAATTAAGCAACTCTCGTATACTTTTTATTTATTATTTGTACTGTATTGCATAATTGTTCTAAATTTATTTGATTTTATTGCATAGTTGTTCTGACTTTACCTTATTTTATGGAACAAAATGTCTCGGTTTCACTGTCTGCCGCGGAACATAAGAGATATATCAATAAACGTACCTGACAGTGGAATATGTAATCTCTGGGAAATTCACTTTCCAAGTTACCTGCAAAATTAGCGGTCTGGCACGACTGCATGTGCTTCATCGATTTCGATCGATGCTATTTGTTTCATTGCCTGATGGGTGACTCGTTAATTAGCTTCCCGGTGTCTCATTTTTAAAAAAAAACCGTAGTGCGGACCTAATTAAACGGAGATGGGGATATGCGCATTTGAAAGATAAATGTTTTGTCATCCATCCAATATACTTAATAGAGCTTCCGACTGGTGGAGAGCGTTGACCTGTCGCGCGGCAAAGTTACCACGTTCCGGAATTGCTTTTGGTTTGATTTTAGGGACCACCTTTATTGTACACGGACAACTTCATAAGTGCTCGATCTCCTTCCTTATATCACACAAGGAGGATCTCAGCACAGTGCACAAACTCCGTAGCACCGGTGACGATTCCAGTGTGTGTATACAAGAATCACACATTCTATAAATATTTTTGTGGTGGGTAGTTTTTTTTCTTAATATTTAAATTTTGCCAAGGCAGCGGCCGTATGGCTTACTCTTTACGATTTACAACTGCTGAAGGATTATAAACGTGCGCAATTTGCACACGAGACCTCCTATTTTTTCACCCTTATCAGAGAAGGCTAAGCATTCGACCTCACTGCCCAAGAGATCAGGGGGGAGTATGACATCATTAGGAACCACTGTTTCTGTAACAAATTATGAAATTAGAACCTGGTACGACAAGCTTTATAGTTTACCCACCTGTAAATGGGTACATTATTGGTCTCTTGAGTTAGGGAGGCAAAAGCAGCGAGGAAGGAAACCTGTCACTACTCCTCATATAGCTCATCCCTAGTATAGTGAAGTCTCTAATAGTTCACACCCCTACGGGATTAACATTACCGTTTAATCTACTAAATTATGCAGAGGTAGTAGACTAAGTAGAAGTAAACCAGATTACGAACAGTGCACTGCTTACTTAACTCTCAGAAATAAAAACAAGAAAAAGGTAAAGTTCCTGTTACACACCCATTGAGGCATGTTGGGAATATGGTGTTAGGCCCATATGTTCTTGACCATCGGCACACTAGGGGTGATGTGGTCAGCATGACGCCAGCCGCCTTAACCTTCCCAGAGTTGCTCTGGTACCAAATTCATGAGGCTGGTTCGACCCTGGAGCCGTTTGCGGTCTTAAAAATCCCACCTCAACTGGGGATCGAACCATGGACCACCGAGCTAGGAAGCCAGTGCACTAACCACTGCGCTACCGCGGCTCCCCATAGAAATAGAACTGACCCAAAAAAACAGTCCAAAATGTAGACACCGCAAACACCCATACGAAACAGTGGAACATCACTTTTTGCGTTGCCCAGCTCTGCAACAGACGAGACAACTCATCTTACCAAAATAACGCAACCATTGAAAATACCATGTAAAGCAGAACTGAACTACTAATCGGAACCGCATAGTTTCACATAATGGCATCAAAATGATCAAGAGTTAACGCTCAGTGATGGTGGATCAAAGAAACGAGAAGACAAGGCAAGAGGTAGACCAAAAACATGAGGAGAAAAGAATTGGAGACGGAGACGAAGATAATGAGGAAGACGCAGAAGACCTTGAGATGATGGCACGCGAAAGAAAGACTTGACTCATGCACGGTAAAAGCTGAATTGTAATTAATGAATGAATATAAATTTGTGAACGACTCATGCTCAGTAAAAGCTGAATTGTAATTAATGAATGAATATAAATTTGTGAACAACTCATGCTCAGTAAAAGCTGAATTGTAATTAATGAATGAATGTAAATTTGTGAACGACTCATGCTCTGTAAAAGCTGAATTGTAATTAATGAATGAATGTAAATTTGTGAACGACTCATGCTCAGTAAAAGCTGAATTGTAATTAATGAATGAATATAAATTTGTGAACAACTCATGCTCAGTAAAAGCTGAATTGTAATTAATGAATGAATGTAAATTTGTGAACGACTCATGCTCTGTAAAAGCTGAATTGTAATTAATGAATGAATGTAAATTTGTGAACGACTCATGCTCAGTAAAAGCTTTATTGTAATTAATGAATGAATATAAATTTGTGAACGACTCATGCTTATTAAAAGCTTTATTGTAATTAATGAATAAATATAAATTTGTGAACGATATGAAGAATTACTTGTATTTTCCTTCACTTGTTTTACGATTTTAAGCCATAACTTAACATTATTGTTTTCGGAACTGTTTTCACCTCCGCCCAGTGAAAATTCATCTTTTATTAAAATTATTAAAATATACCTTGATGAACCGGGGTAATTCCGGCTTCAATACTGTATATTAAAGTTGTTACAGTTAAAAAGCTCAGTGCCAAGGTCATTCAATACAAGGTTTTGATAGGGCTGGTAACCCAGTCATGTAAAATCGATTGTCACAAAAACCACTGCTGTCAGTAACATGTATTTGCTTGGTGAAGGCTTCGTGGAGACTATGCTACAATGTGAGCTTCATGCTCCGTAGGAGCGCATGACTCAGTGCAGGCTTTCAAAGAACAACTACAGTGCTGGCTCTATCCTCTGTTAGGAACGATAAGGAGAAAGAAAATTACTGTTTCTTCTTTATCAACAGCTAGTCATATCGGTCATTGAGTATGGGCTGGGAATACTCACGTTGTCAGTAACACAATGTGAACGACTAGAACGCATTCAAAATGAAGGGATGCGTATAGTCTTGGGCTGTACGCGAGTTACCCCCATTGTGACAATGAGGTACATGCTTGGAGTGCTGTCGATTAGATCCAGATATACGATGGCCCAAGCAAAAGTCTTTATGCGAGTAACCACAGACAAACATCACCCCCCTGCATGGAAACATAGCTGACATTAAGCAAGAATGAATAGAGGGATGTCATGGATGGCACAGACAGAGACAATGATCAAACAGGTGGCCAGTTGAAAATATATTCAAAGGGGAAGAGGGGAGTATGTCAGATGAGAACTGGATTATCTACCAGCAAGTCATCATCAGCCTTGGTGGAGAACTTGGGGCAATGGGAAAGCAGTACTGGAAATTAATCTGTTGATACATGATCATGCCGGGGATAAATGATGCCATTGTATATACAGATGGGTCTGTGATCCACGGTGAGAAATCAGGTTGGGGCTTCTCTGCTAGGGTACAGGGCAGAATCGTCGCAGAACATAGCGGGGCTTACAAGATAACAACTTCCAACATAAGAATGGAGGTCGAGGCTGTTACTGCAGCCGGTGGCTAACTTAAACTTCATTAACAAAGGCAGTCATTGTGTCAGACTCTCAGTCCATGCTTCGAAAGGTTCAAAGTGGTTGGTTGCGGCATGAATGGAAAATATTCATAGAAGCTTCGAGTCTACAAGAGCTGCTGTGGATCTACTGTTCTGGTCACGCAGGGGTATGTGGTAATAAGAGAACTGACAGACAAGCATCAAGAGCACCCATAGTGGGGACACTGGCTATGGATAAGGTAGATATACTGAGAACAATTAATGATCGCCTGTTAGAGAATGACACTGCAATAGATGAATCATCAAGGTTAAGACTGTTGGAATTTGGCATCAAACGTAAGGCTAGTAGAGATGGACGTATGAGAGGACGCATCCGTCGTGTATACAACCAGCGAGCTACAGGAACAGTTATCATTCACACTCTTCAACATATACTGAAGAAGACTGAGCACCTATGGGTTTGCCCGGAGTGCAATGATGTCGATTCTGTTCAGTAATAACAATAACAATAAAGAGAAAGAAAAAGAAGATACATTAGAAGATAATTTGATAAGTTTAAACACGTAACAAAATTGATCGTCACTAGAACTGCGTTTAAAACAAACGATTCGCTGATCTCGTTGTTTGAACATTGCTTAAATCAGCCATCTGACACACTCTACTTAAAATACAAAATAAAATATGTAGTCGCAGTTTATTATTTTCCTTAATTTAAAACCCTTAATTTAATGGAGTTATGTCTGCTGTTTTCAATTTTTTTTTTTTTTAAATTGTATAAAACCGGCTAGGTCACCGCGGTCAAAACTTGACAGATTAAAAGGGAGCTGAATGCCGAGTTTGAGCTGTCTACCCTGAGGGGAAAATACCGATTTTGAGCTCTGAAACACGACTAATATATAAAGCTCAGGGGAAGCTAAATAAAAGTGGTTTAATAAAATAAAAAAAATAAAACAAGATAAAATATTCTGTCAGAACATTTCGTGACGATATGACTAAGACTAATAAGATTAACAACAGAAATATTTCCCAGTGCGTGTTGGATCATATCTAGCAGACGCTCTCGCCGTATCGTGTATAGCAGACACACTGGGAGAAGTAATTGACTAGAGCTTGGGATCGCATAGCAACTTACTGGCGTTTATTAACTGTACTGGATTTTTTAAAAAAAATGTTCATTCTCATTCTAATTAATGCTAAAACTGTCTCTAGACATAGAAAAGTCTGGAACGAAGGAGAAAATTATCACCGAGGGGTGGGTAAGGTGGTTGTGTATGGTAGCTACTGGTCAAGTCTCCCCCCCCCCCCCATCTCCTTGTTTGCTGCGTACGAAGTGTAGAACCACCACCGTTGCAGCTCTCCTTTTTGCTGGACGTCTGCCTACAAACCATATGTTTGCTGCTCCGGTTGTTTCTGTACCAGTTTGTATTAGGTGTTGAGATTGCCAGCCCCTGGCACACCCTAACATTTTGTTGCCTTTTTACGGCGTGCTAGAGGAAGAAGTCCTGTCCTTTCTGTGTCTCCTTAGAGACCTTATCTCCCCTCCACCTCCTCCCGGAGAGGCACAGTTGTGGTACGTAACCACCAGTGTCGCTAAACTTAAAAGGTCAAGGTTGTCCCTTAACAGATGCTGCCATATGAAAGGGATTTTTCAGAGACTTCACTAAACTCAGTCAATCATTCAATCAATCAGGCAATCAATCAGTCAGTCAGTCAGTGAATCAATCAGACAATCAGTCAGTCAATTAATCAATCAGACAATCAATAAGTCAATCAATTAATCAATCAGACAAGCAATCAATTAATCAGTCAATCAGTGAATGAATCAATCAATCAGAAAATCAATCAGTCAATCAATCAATCAATTAATCAATCAGGCAATCAATCAGACAATCAATCAGCCAATCAATCAGTTGATCAGTGAATCAATCAATCAGGTAATCAATCAGTCAGTCGATCAATCACACAGTCAATCAATTAATCAATCAGACAATCAATCAGTCAGTCAATCAATCAGACAATCAATCAATTAATCAATCAGACAAGCAATCAATTAATCAGTCAACCAGTGAATGAATCAATCAATCAGACAATCAATCAGTCAATCAATCAATCAGACAATCGGTCAATCAATCAGTCAATTAATCAATCAGGCAGTCAATGCACTAGTAGAGTCTAGGGCACTAGTAGAGTATAGGGCACTAGTAGAGTATAGGGCTCTAGTAGAGTATAGGGCACTAGTAGAGTCTAGGGCACTAATAGAGTCTAGGGCACTAGTAGAGTCTAGGGCACTAGTAGAGTCAAGCATTTATTTATATTATGGGTAGACTGGAGCGTGACGCTAATAGGATTCGAACTGTGAACCCAGTAACTTTACCGCCAGAGATCCTACATTTAATAGAGGTATTTTGTATCATACAGAACCAATGACGTGACTTTTGTCGTGATTGTGGAACAAAAAATAATAATGGGTTTAGCCTAAATAACAAGAAGGCAGAAGAAGGTGAAGAAAATCATGATTTTTGTTGATGAGGAGCACCAGAGTTGCAGACAAACAACACAGACGGATAGAAAATGAAGAAAGAGACAAAGCTGTAGATGTGACTTCTTCAATTGTCTCATATAAAAACCTCTATTTCTCTCATGAAATTGTAGATGTGACTTCTTCAATTGTCTCATATAAAAACATCTATTTCTCTAATAAAATTTGATATGTGACTTCTTCAGTCGTCTCATCACATCTATTTCTCTCATATAATTGTAGATGTGACTTCTTCAGTCGTCTTATTACATCTACAAGTATTTCTCTCATATAATTGTAGATGTGACTTCTTCAGTCATCTTATTTTATCTATTTCTCTCATATAAATGTAGATGTTGCTTCTTCAGTCGTCTCATCGCATCTGTTTCTCTCATAAAATTGGAGGTATGCCTCAAGCTTTTTCCTCAATATGGGTTGGTGAAGGACGTGTTGTCGTGCTGTCCCTATCGTGGAGCGGACAGTCTCGGAGGCCATTTTGTATAGTTTGCTTGTCTTTCCCACATATGGACATATGGCAGCCTGCTTTTTTTTGTTAATTTGTTGAACAAATGCTATTTGACTCGGCAGTGGTCGGTTCGCAATCTGAAAATTAACACGTAATCACATTTACTTATTCCCCCAGTTTATCTGAAAAATTGCCGTATATTTTTTAAGCTGACTACAGTGTGTTTTATATGTAGACCTGCGCCATAATATAGCCGAGGGACATTGTGTCCAGTTTAAACCGAGCACGCCTCGCAAAAACGAGAAAGAACTTAAAAAAAAAAAAAAAAAAAAATGAAAGGCTACCGCTTAGAAATAGTGTTACCCAAAAGGCAGCACCAAATTGAAGGCTTTTCAAATTTTACAAATAAAGGTCACAGGTTCATTGATTCCTAACCCCTCAGATCCCAGTGGAACATAGGCTATCTATAAGTTCATGTATAGCCATGTTCCTTATGGAAGATACAAGAGTAAGAGAGAAGTGATTGAAGAAGAACAGATAGGGATGTATATAAACGATAAAAAAGCTCATCGCAAAGACGCGTCCTAACCAGGGTCATTCAAAACTCACGTCCTATTTCTAAATTGTAATTTCTTCACACATGTCCCACTAATATTTTGTTTTATTTTGTTTCTGGGAATACAATATACATATTTTTATTTTACTGATTCATGAAACGGCAGTTATTGCGTATTGTTTTGATATTTGTTTCATATATATCCAATAGATACAAATGAAGATATGAACATTTAAAAAAATAGGACGTAACTTTTCAATCACCCTATAATACCTGGCAGGCAGAGCCGCTCAAGAGATGCCAATACACTGAAGCATGTAAAGAGAGAAGCACAAAGAAGTCTATAATAATGATAGCCGCTTCAGTCATAACTGACTATGGGAATGCGCCCCTGAGGTGACAGCCCTCAGCTGCTTTTCTTTTCCTGGAGTTCCTGTCTCCTCTCTTCTGCTTGCCATGAGAGCTTCTTTTCATTCAATCTGAGGTGGCGCCGTAGAGAGCATCGACAGCTTCATCCTCCCAGGTTGCTGGATTTGTCCACAGCCCTCATGTCTCTCTTGTACACATCTTTGAACCTCAGCTGCGGTTGCCCAACTAAGTCTAAAGACAGCAAACTAAAGGTGCATGATCGAAATGACGGCAGTTGACAAGGCTGAAGATCAACATAGACATACATTTGACAAAACTTGAAGGAGGGCGAGCAATTTTTAAGCTGGTTCTAAAGGTCAGGGGTTAATGGGAAAAGAAATGCGTATAAGGTTTAAACATTTTTTTAAAGGTACAGTACTTTTTTTTCTTGTAAGTTTTTCCTCGTTTTGGCAAGGCACGTCCGGTTCAGTCTCGGCAGAGAGTCTGTCGGTTATATAAGAGCACATTTCCAAATTTAAAAAATCATGTAGCACAGTGTTTCTTAACCTTTTTTGTGTCATGGGCCCCTTTGATCTTCTGATGGAGGGCATGGCCCCTTTGATTGTCTGATGGAGGCCATGGCCCCCTTTTATTGTCCGATGGAGGCCATGGATCCCTTTGACTGTCTGATGGAGGCCATGGTTACCTTTGATTGTCTGATGGAGGCCATGGTTACCTTTGATTGTCTGATAGAGGCCATGGCCCCCTTTTATTGTCCGATGGAGGCCATGGATCCCTTTGACTGTCCGATGGAGACCATGGTTACCTTTGATTGTCTGATGGAGGTCATTGATCCCTTTGATTGTCTGATGGAGGTCATGGATCCCTTTGATTGTCCGATGGAGGTCATGGTTACCTTTGATTGTCTGATGCAGATCATGGATCCCTTTAATTGGCCATAAGTCGCCTTCTAATTTTATAGACTAACAAATCACTTTACTCATCTATAATTACATTTTTATTTTCAAAACACGCAGTACGCTATCCTATTCGATATCAAAGAGTGTCGCAAGACTTACAAGGATTTAAATACAGTGGCATCACTAATAAGCTTGCCAGATTTTTTAGCTGTTTATGGGTGTGTTCATAATTTCAGCTTTGTGTAAATACGGTGGTTAAAGTCTTCAGCTTTCAACGAGTCATTTATTATTATTTTTTTAAAATACTGTATTCTATGTGTTATTAGCCATTTCATTGGAACTGTAATTTTGCTTCTCTTATGTGCCTGTCACATGCCTCACTCCCCCTCCCAATCCCAAACCAAGGAGATTGCAAGGTAGGACAATCTACATCTGTTCTTGCTGTGGCTTTAAAAAAAATTATTTTGTCATTATCTTTGGTGGATCGATTCTCAGCTTTTCAAAGCTTTTTTGTCTCGTTTTATTCTCTTTGAAGAGAAATGAAACAAGATGTAAAAAATCCAGTGTAGTGACTGTCACCTGTCACCGCTATTCAAACATCAGAATATCAGTATGGAAACTAAACAAAGACTGATCAGTGTGACGGTATTGCCTCCCCTGCTTTGCAGTAGAGTCCACTAGTGGCCAAAACTCAAGAGTATCTAATATGGGCTTCAAAGGTGTCTATCTTCGCACAAGGTTACTCTTGGCAGATAAGTAAATAGAAGAAACAAAACGCTTCTATCCCCAAGGAGTCTTCACAAGATATTCAGATAAGCGAAAACAATGCTGCTTTGGCTTAGCAAGTTAATTCTAGAATCTGCCGACAACTTTTGTGAAGGAATTAAGCACGTATTAATTTCAGCTGGTTCAAGCCCCCATCCTGATTTACTCAGTAGAATTCTATTATTCTGGTATAACTCTGTTTAGAGTGTGTGTAGTAAATTGACTGAGACAAACATGCAGTAACTTTAAAATGATTAAATTGAAGTTAAATTTGTAACATTACAAATAACAAAATTTAATAATCACTTAAGTTTTAACAGTTTGAAAATAATTTGAATAGTTTAGAAGAAAAGTTTCATCATTGATTTATAGTAGAGATGAGTGGGAAAAATTCACTTTGGCAGTGGATATATTTTTAATTAGCTGCCAATAGTAGTTTCTGCTCCCGCTGATGGATTCTGTTTACACTGCTCTCGCTCGTCGCTGGTCAAGGTTAAAGGCGCCGCAAGTTCCTAGAACGTCAAAAAGTAACGGCCAAGCTGGTCCTGTGTCTGTCTATAAGATCCTCTTATGATGGCGTCTCGCACAACGTCAGTCCACTTCTACCATACACTTGGTTCCAGAGATAGTATTTTCTGCTGGTACCACCAATAACTATGATAAAGAATAGAAACGAAACGCTCTCCTCAGTATTGCTTTTCCCAACACATGTGCCCCCTCTTCAATTCTACCATCCCATTTATCTCAGAATTTACCCTCCATGAAAATTAAATTTAATCCCTCGGGATAAAACTTTCTTTACATTTAAATTGAATAGCTTTAGCTTTACATTACATTTTAATGAAAAGGTTTATAATACAGATAGAATATCTTTACATTTACATTTCCACTGATTGAAAAGTGTTCACAATATAAATTGAATATGTTTTTATTTATGTTTACACTGATTGAAAAGCTTTTCATTAATTTTAAAATGAATATTTTCACATAGACATTTCCACTGGTTTAAAGCTTGAAAACTTACATTAATTTAAAAACGACAAAGTAGAACAGACGTCATAGTAGAACAGCCCATAGAGTAGAACAGACGACACACTAGAACAGCTCATAGAGTAGAACAGACGACAAAGTAGAACAGCCCATAGAGTAGAATAGACAACAAAGTACAAAGTAGAACAGACGACATAGTAGAGCAGCCCATAGAGTAGAACAGCCCATAGAGAAGATAGGCCCATAGAGTAGAACAGACTACATAGTAGAACAGCCCATAGAGCAGAACAGACGACATAGGAGAAAAGCCCATATCTTGCTAGACTGAAGAATGAGAATTCAGAATTCCTTCTTAACATACCGGACACCTTTTGTTGGAGAGTTTTGGACGGACTTTCATAGCCCAGGAAATCTCTTTCATATTGAATAAGGAAACCGGGACTGAGGAAGCTGAAGTACCACACACGAAGTCAGAGAGGGAACTTATTAATTTAACGACACTCCAGACGCGTGTAAGAGGCCGATTCATGTTTCTTTTATTCATCTGAGCAAAAAATCTGTGAGCCAGGATTGGCGTAAGTTGTGATTTACATTTCATATTTTATTACTAACATGTGAACTAACACACACACATATATATATATATATATATATATATATATATATATATATATATATATATATATATATATATGTATATATATATATATATATATATATATATATATATATATATATATATATATATATATATATATATATATATATATATATATATATATATATATATATATATATATAATACCATGTTAATTTTAATATATGAAACTCGCTAGTGGATGTCAAAGTCATTTGAGGCTGGCAACATCAGCGTATAGAATGATGATTCATGAACCACCACTGCACGGGTTGGTGATTGCTTTATTGTTAGTTTCTTAATGAGAACTAAAAGCATAAAGTAGTTCCAGGTTCCATACGGAGCAGGGAAGGAAAGATGAAAGAAATGATGTACATTCTAAGCATAATACTTAGATTTTCAAGGCAGTGTAAATGTCCATATAAACATATTCACGTTAAAATTAATGTAAGTTTTCAAGCTTTAAACCAGTGGAAATGTCTATGTGAAAATATTCATTTTAAAGTTAATGGAAGTTTCAAACTTTTCAATCAGTGTAAACATAAATGAAAACATATGCAATTTATATTGTGAACACTTTTCAATCAGTGGAGATGTATATATAAACAGACTCTATCTGTATTATTAATATTTTCATTTAAATACAAGGTAACTATGAAAGCTATTCAATTTAAGTGTAAAGAAAGTTTTATCCCGAGGGATTACATTTAATTCTCATCGAGGGTAAATTATAAGTTATTGAGATGGTGGTATGGGAAGATAGGAACCCATAACAATGGGTTGGAACACGCCACACTCAGAAGAGCGTTTCGTTCTATTCTTTTACCATAGTTATTGGTGGTACCAGCAGAAAGTACTATCTCTGGAACAAGAAGGGAACAGTGGTCTAAGCTTTAAGACGAAGGAGCCACTTGGTAGACTCTCCGTGACATTTCTGGGAAACGAGCTACACCCGACAATCTTGACCAGGGACTAGCGTGAGCAGAGTGAAAAGAACCAACCCATACGGAGGAGCAGAACCGTCATTGGCAGCTAAGTTCAAATATATGCTGCCACTTGAACTTCTTGTAACATTTCACAATCCAGAATGACCGTGATGATAACTTTTCTTGATCCATAACTATTCAAATTATTTTTCAACTATTAAAACTTAAGTGATTTTTAAATTTTGTTATTTGTAATTATATCACCTTACCTCTTCATACTCCTTATGAACGATGTCATCAAGGCATGTAAGGAGAGAACAAGAAAGTATTCAGTGGGGTACTGGAAGATGAGACAGGTCTATATTTCGGAGCTGGCATTTGCTGATGATGTTGCCCTGATTGCTAAATCAGAGGGACATCTCCAATCCAACCTGCAAGTCTGGAAGGAAGAGTTGGAGAAGAGAGGGATGGTCATAAGCAGCTCTAAAACAAAATCCATGGTGATATCACGAGAAGAAAGAAGACATCAGATTAAGCTGGGAGAACAGGTCCTGGAGCAGGTCGACCACTTTAAATACCTCGGAGCTATTATAGACCGAAAGGGAGGCATCAAAGAAGAGTTGGCCACTCGAAAAGCAGCAGCTGGGAGACTTTTTCATGCCATAAATCGAGGATTCCTCAGCAAGAGAGAGGTTGGTAAGAAAACGAAGATGGCTGTATACCGCTCCACCTATGTCCCAATTTTTGACATATGGATGCGAGTCATGGGCAATGACTACAACCCATAAAAGCCAGATCCAAACCTCAGAAATGAGGTATCTGAGGAAGGTGGTTGAAGTAACAAGAAGAGACATGGTACGCAACCAGACGATACGTCAAGGCCTTAAATCCCACCCCCTGCAGACCCAAGTAGAACAGTCCCAACTAAGATGGTTTGGCCATGTCTGCAGAATGGGAGAAGATCGGCTACCACGACAAGCATGGGAAAGAAAGAGCCAAGGATCCAGACCCCCAGGACGACCCAGAGTCCGCTGGGAGGACAACATTAGACAATCTTTGAAGGACCGAGGACTAGAATGGAACCAGGCCAGACGGAAGACAGCCGATGGGATAGTCTGGCGCTCTCTCTTCCAAACCTCTACACCTCACGGTAGAAGGGGAGCGACTAAGTAAGTAAGTTATTTGTAATTTTACAAATTTAACTTCGATTTAATCGTTTTAAAGTTACTGCATGTTTGTATCAGTCAACTTACTACACACACTCTAAACAGAGCTATACTAGAATAATGGAATTCCACTGAGTAAATCAGGGGTGAGGGCTTAAACGAGCTGAAATTAATAAGTGTATAAATTAAAAAATAATATGGTATGAAATCAATTTTATGAGTTAACGGTACACATGAAACAAGGGACGTTTCGGGTTTTACCATTCGTCAGCCACATTAATAAGTGAAATTAAATAGTGCTTAAATCCTTCACAAAAGCGTCGGCAGAATTACAGAGTTAACATACTCAGCCAAAGCATTATTGTTCTCGCTTATTCTGAATATCTTGTGAAGACTCCCTGGAGATAGAAGATATATTGTTTCTCCTATTTACATATCTGCCAAGAGTAATCTTGTGCGAAGGTAGATACCTTTGAAGCCCATATTAGATACTCTTGAGTTTTGGCCACTGTTGCAAAGCAGGAGAGGCAATACCGTCACATTATATAGAGCCAATCCAAAGAAATTGAAGTGACTCTTGGACTATTAGTAGACAAACAGGAGAAGCCCTGGAGGCCACAGACATGTGATTTTACAGAAGATTGTCAACAATGGTATTGTAGCAAAATTAGATTTTGCTGGGGAGGTTATGATGGTATCCTAACAAAGAATGAAATCGGTGTCTGCATCAACCGTGTGAGGTCAAGCACATGTAGGCCCCTGACTCTAAAAGATGATGATGATGAATTATGTGCAGGGTACCTAACGCTACCTCCCTAAATCTCACACGGTCACTCTTGTGGCTCTAGTGTATGGTGTATGATGTACCTAGTGTCTAGGGGAGAAATGAAATGATGGTACACAACACAAAACACTTTAAGTTCCTATGAGGAAGTGAATAAAACCTGTGGTTAAGTTTTTCTTTAAATTAATTTTTTGTACAATTTATTTTGCCTGTCCAGTCATATCGTTTGGACAGGTCTTTGAAAATGAGGACAAGATAGTTTACATAAAAGAGTAACTAAAATTTTGTGGACAATCTGCCCAAATAACTACAATGTTACTATATGTCTTTCCTGTTGGAATGTTCACAGTTTAACTATATTCTTGTAAGAGGGAGAGTCACTGTGTATGAGGGGCTGAAATGTCATCATACCCCACAAAAGTCCTGAGTATGATTTTAAATACCAAGGTTTATTTAACACGAAACTGTCAGATGTACCCAGGTCCTATACATATCACCTGGGGTTTCTTGTTGAAAGATCAGATATAGTGTAGTTGCAGAAATATCGATATCACATTCACACGCCCAAGCTCCTGCTGTTATCTCTTGAAAAGCATACAAGAAATGTCGGAGACTTCTTGGCGTTATCGTCACTCCTCAGGTTTCCTGTCACCAGCTGGCAACAGGAAACAAAATCTCTGCAACAAAAGGACACCCTGGCCTTTTACACCTGATCACTTATTCTTTTATTTAAGTTCATACGTGGGTATGGGGTCAGCCTCGCGTGCATTTCAGGTGCACTCACCCCTAACTTTTCATGACTCCCACCTTGCTGTGACCACCCCTCAGGTCCCTATGGCAGATACGCCACTGTACGTTTACATAGTTTTCCTCAATTATATAATGTGGGGTAACCACATTTCCTTTTATATATTTTTCTCATCTTTTTCTTTTTAAATAAAAATACTTCAGGCATGTTGAACAGTGTTCAATGAACACAGAGGCTTTTCTGGCTAATATTTAGTAGCACTAGCAATTTCGCAAAGCCTGCGACTACCAGAATTCAAATGCAGTTTTTTTCCTTTTCTTTTTGAAAAACAAAAATAATTTCAAAACATACTTCTGCGTCCCTGGCAATCCGATTGGCCAGTCCACTTAGACATGCCAATACAAAACGAATGTTAGATTTTTTGGTAACAATTTTCCTACCGTTCCCCCTCTTCCTCCTATACTCTTGTTACCCAAGCGAATTTTGAATTTACCGCAATGCCTCCCTTCTAAGCCGGTGTCCCCACTAACGTTAGTGAAAAAAAACAAGCAGGAACACACAGTCCCACGTCTGGTCGTGCGTCCGTAGACATTGATAGTAATTTTCTCAATAATTTGACCAAATACTGGGACTATTATATTATTTAAAACACATTCTTGATTCAGTGGACTCTAAGCTATACTTACCATATGATTTTTTCTAAAATCATTTTTTTCATTAACTGGTATTTTAGATTTTCAATTTTGTCACCGGTCATCGTCAACTAAACAATTTACACAAACCGGCCACCTTCCGCTCTCTCTAACATGTATTTTTCAAATAACTAACTTGTTTTTGTGACGTCAGAAACATATCCGCGAGGATGCAATAAAATTGTCTGCCGTTTTGCCTCTTGTTGGCTTTGCTCCAGCGTATACAATGTATGGCGGACTATCAAGCGCAGCGGGGTGTTAGCGTGGCCGGTTAAGAATTGGCGTTAATACTTTGTCTTGTATCGTGTAACACTACAAAAAAATGTAAGAATCACTACTTATTACCAGCGTTAAAGTTGACAGAATACGTTTAATTCAGACAGTAGTTATTGGGCGGCACACTTCCGCAAAAGCGTTAATTTATAAGTCTAGGCTGCAGAATGTATGCAGGAGTTCTGGCAAAAAAGTTAAAAAGTTTTGTAGTACGTTTTTGCGAACCGAAACTAAAAAACGCGTGTTAGATGTTTACCGTGAATCGTTTCTAATAGGCTTTTACACTGGCACAAAAGCAGCCGTGCTGGCGTGTAGATCATCACCGTCAAACACCATAGGGCGGTTATTTAAATTTCATTTATGACTAAAATCTTACTGAAATGACGATTATTCACGCAATTTTAACTAGTGGTTTATTGACATCGAAAAACATCGATAATGAGTTCTGAAGGAACCAATGCCAAATTAAGGAGATTACTTATTGTCAGAATCAATAGTGGCAGGTTTATTTATTAACATTTTAATGCCTAAAATTCTTACTGAAATGAGCGATTAATCCTCGCAGATATTTAGGACATGTTATTGGACCGAATCGAAAAACATCGAGAATGGATGTTTCAGAAGGAAGCCATGCTCGAAAGGAAGTTGATTACATATTGGTAGAAAGTCAACGATCCACTTTCTTTGGACATGTTACCGGAAGAAAAAGCTGTAATATTTATTGACCAGGAATTGCGGATTGTAGGAACAACAGAGACAGAGAAAGTCAACAAATAATAAAAGATACTGGACAGATTTCGACAAAGGTGTGGTGGAGATATACTCCAAAAACAGCAATTGGTGACAAGAAGTTTATATGGAGAGACATGATCCGCCCTAATCCCACTGGCGTGCTACGTGAAGAAGAAGTCCAATATCTTGATATGTCCCATGTTAGCGGAGTGAGGTATTTGATAAACAACAAGAAAGAAAGTAGAAGATAATGAGACTAACTGCAGTGGTTCACAAAACTGTGCGCCGTGGCTGGTTTACAGTGACTGCCGCGAATTATTTCCGATATTTTTTACTGAAATTACACTTAGCCCACGTCGTTTTTAGAATCGGACCATCGATGTTTGATGCGATGATAGGAAGGGGACATCTAACGGGCTACTGTACAAAAACCACTTAGACTGTTTTCGCTTTTCAATAGTAATACTATTGTTCCAAATTATTACTTTATTAATACTTTTTATATACATTGTTTGTGAATTTGAAATACGTGTTTCATTTTTTTTTTTTTTAGTTAACCAACCTAACCGCACTAAATGCGCACTGCAACTGTTAGGTAGGCTTATGTTCTGACTTGGGGCGCCGTGGAAAAATCCTGGTACACTAAGGGCACCGTGAACCGAAAAAGTTTGGGAACCACTGGGACTACTGCAAAGAAAATAAAGATGATAATAAACAAGAGATGCTATCATTCAATGATAAGCCCAGGTCAAAGCAGTATTCTATTCAATGAAAATAGTATTTTGCGCAACAACTCTTTGTGAATGGAGAGTTCTTCAGTGTCATATAGAACCAATCCTATCATATGGAAGTGAGTCATGGACAAATAGTAAACAAATAGAAAAAGCACAAGAAGCCACAGAGATGTGGTTTTGCAGAAAAATGTTAAAAATACCATGGGCAGCAAAAATAGTTATGAGGATTTCCTGAAAGAAGCCAATACGCAACAGAAGCTTATTCCTCAGATTATAAAGAAGCAGTCCATCTTCTCACAAGCCGGGAGACGAATTAAAGCCAGCAGATTAAACTTTCAACATCGGCAGCCTATTTAGAAGACTGAGAAGTTGGAATAGGTAAATAGAGTGTAATTTGACTAATTATGTACAAGCTTTTTAATCAAAATATTTTGTGAAAATATTCTTCTTTGGTCCTTCGGCCGCTGACTGACACAGCAATCAGTTCTGGTGGCGTGTTGTAGGGGTACAACAAACTGTCTCCACTTTGGTCCTTCGGCCGCTGACTGACACAGCAATCAGTTCTGGTGGCGTGTTGTAGGGCCACAACAAACTGTCTCCACTTTGGTCCTTCGGCCGCTGACTGACACAGCAATCAGTTTTGGTGGCGTGTTGTAGGGCCACAACAAACTGTCTCCACTTTGGTCCTTCGGCCGCTGACTGACACAGCAATCAGTTCTGGTGGCGTGTTGTAGGGTCACAACAAACTGTCTCCACTTTGGTCCTTCGACCGCTGACTGACACAGCAATCAGTTCTGGTGATGTGTTGTAGGGCCACAACAAACTGTCTCCACTTTGGTCCTTCGGCCGCTAACTGACACAGCAATCAGTTCTGGTGGCGTGTTGTAGGGCCACAACAAACTGTCTCCACTTTGCTCAGTCGGCTGCAATCCTTCGTGCGGTGCCTCAGCTCTAGTTCGTGCTTTGCATCTCTGTCTCCACAGTTCTCCGCCAAGCAATTTTTGGCCGGCCTTGCTTTCGCTTTCCTGCTGGAGTCTATAGCAAGGCAGTTCTGGTGATGGTATCAGGGTCTCTTTTGAGGATGTGGTCAACCCCATTCTAGCATCTACCTGCTATGATGGTGGGCATGTCTTCTTGGTGGCTCCGAGTTAGCAATTCTTGGTTGGTAATGGTGTTCGGCCGGAAAATTCAAAGAATTTTCCTTAGTCAGATTGTGTGGAAAGATGATTAATGGATATTGTGACGTGGAACGGAAATATTGATACAGTAATCTGACAGCCTTTGCTTTCCCATTTAGTGTCTACCATTGGCTAATCCAAACCACGCAATTTTCTGTTTGTATGACTCACCTTTGAATCCACGCCTTTTTTCTGGAACACAACAACAGAGTTGTTTACCAACTTTCGCAAACCTGCCAGTTTAACAAGGGAGCGAATCGCGTTTGTTTACCTGAGTTTCTCACGCGAGCTGATTTGCCAATTATCTGTCATTAGACGGATGCGCGTAGAAATAACGGATTGTTTGAAGAGAGACAAGGGGCGATAATATTTTCCCGACCACCTTTGATGTTCGCACGTTTCAGGGGGAGGTAATGTTTGATCTGCGCAAGGGGACATAATCTAAGAGAGGCAAGTGCACGGCAAAATCATCTGATGTCGGTCAGCATCACTGAGTAGAATGAACGAAGAAACCTTTGATCCGGGAAACGCAGTTCCTGATTTCCCCTACTATACAGAAGGTGTGAATTGTAACGTATTCTGGTGATGATAACACCATGACCTGTATGTATACCGCGCTCTCTCAAATTCAGTTATTAGAGTCGCTCAGAAATTCTTGAATAATCTAATCACGCCAGACTAGAACCATTCTTCGCTAAATGTGTTAAATTGTCTCGTGGGGATTTCATTTTCTGATTTCTGGTAATAGAAATTGTGCTTAAGTGTTAAAATGTGTTAGGTTTACTATTTTTATTCACTATAATTCCCTAGCGTTTAAAACTAGTGAAATAACCTAACGCATAGATATTTCTTGCCAGTCGTTCTGAGTAATGTAATTTCAAACACCCGACTTTTCTTACACAAGGAGATACGGCTTAGCTGACTGAGATTATTAAGTGTGACGGATGAGTGACCGAAAGAATTCGCATTATATTTCATTGTGTGAAATTAAATAAGTGACTAGAGTTAATGTTATGTGACTAAACAATAGACGCCGACAAATAGCTAGTAGTGACAGGCGATTTTTGTTAAAGTGCGCGTATGGATAAAGTAAATAATAATTGACTTTGTGCGCTGTGCATTTTCTCGCGGGCAATAACGGGGGAGGGCACATACCTTTTTTTCCCGACATGCCATAGCGGAAAACTTACGGGTGGATAGGATAGCAGCAGTTTTTTTAAAATGTTCTTTTCTTCATTATCTAGCACATGATCAAAACCAGCGGCCAGCGGTCTAACATTACCACTACCATTATTATTATTTTGGGTCTTCGATTTTTGGACCTGTTCGGCCCTCTTTCCTCATTCAGAGTGAGAGATAGAAACAGTAAGATTAATCGTAACTGGGCGGTACATTACGCAGAATTATTTATCCCATTTTTCCAGCCCTCTGGGCATACGAAAGAACATATATTCCTGACGTTTGACAGCCGTAGCAACGGAGTGATCCAGAAAACTACGCTGTTTCAAAATCGGCACTCACCATAAGAGTCAGCCGATAGGATTTACCATTATTATCAGTTTTTAAATATTGTAACATTTGTCTTAGCAACCAGATGCTTGGCAATACAGGAATTACTTTTCTCCTTTTGCAGCTGTGAATGTCCCGAGAACGTCTTGCTTCAGTAACTTTTTGCGGTGACGCAGGAGTCATCCAGGAAAATTAAACCACCAAATTTGGCGTCCACATTGTAATTATTATTCGATACAAAGGCTGGACTGGGGCCATATTTGGGCAACCCACCTGACAGTATAGGTTCAGACTATTGTAGTTTTTCAAGGGGTACCAACACCCGATTAGGTAAGCAAGAGTGTTTGTGGCCACATATGACAGAGTGAGAAATAGAGAGAGTGAATATTTTCCTTTATTACAATCATTGTACTAACTTCTTTCTTTATTTCGCTAAACTGAGTACTTTACTGAGTAGAAATTTAGGAGGGGGGGGGGGGGAACTTGTTCTTCATAGTCTATTCTGTAACGTAGTGTTTATCTTTGACCTTTGGGTTATTAACTTCTTTTGGGATCCTTTCTCAACAAGGGGAGGGCACTTATTCGGTTATTTTCATATATCTGTAAATTCGATTTATTTTATTTCTCTATATGTTTGATGTTGTAAAAAATTTAATGATAATAAACAACAAAAAGGAACTTACATGTGTGTGTTGGTCAGACCCATACCCAATTAACCATAATTTTTCACGTTTTGTGTGTCTTGTTGTCACATAATTGTGTGTGGATGTGTCTAGTTAAACTTATCTTTATAGAGATAAGGGGTTGGAAGAGTGTCTTACACTATAATATAGTCGTATAGATAGGCTGGACTAGAGAAATTATTCAGTCCAGAGACAACTTTTTTCTCCTTTACTATTCACTCGTAAAATCTATTTCTACACCTTTATTCTCACCTATTTACCACTATCACCTCTGCTCAGACGGGACCATAACTATTTTCTAACCTATCTAAAAATATACGACAGATAAAAAATAAAAAAAAATAAAAAATTCGTCTTACTGGAACAAAAGATAAGGAAAATATCTAACGTTGCGGCCACAAGGACTTCGTCAGGGAAAGGAAATAAGCGAGAGCTTAGAAGGACACTTTAGATAATTAAGTAAATAAACATTGGTACTACCTGTAAAATCGACTGCGACCTACAATTTTGGATATTTTTTCTGTTACTCTCCAGCATTCTGCACCGTACAGAAGTACAGACATTACGCAGCACACATATATATTTTTATAAATTAGCGGTTGTGCTTTACTGTGAAGATTTCCAGAGTGTAAATGCACAATTATCATAACTTTTTATTTTGCCTAGATACCCTGTGTCCTGAATGTATACTTTAAGATTGCCTGGGTTTCTTCCCTCTGAGTAAAGACTGCTTATGGTAGGTATTCACCCTCATGATCAAATGACTGTCCCTGCGTTTTGTTGATTCTCAGAGCAACATCTAAAATCACAGGAAACTGACGAGTTTTCAAGATAACAGAAAGGCTAGTATCGCATGGCTCTAACCTGATGCGTGAAATGAAAACTAGTCCACCTTAATTATTGCCTGTTGTGATTAAAGACAAAAAATGGTTGTTGTTGTATTTTTGAAACTTTTCCTTCATTTCTTGACCCCTTACTTACTAAGAGATCTCTGAAATCCGGAAATCTCCGAAGACACCTACAATAGGACCCAAAGATGCAGCAATAGAGAATGCAGTCAGCGACCCATAGCTTGACTGCTTGCGTCAGGGTCAGCGAACCAGAGCTGACCAAGACCCTACTCTACCTCCACTTGGTGGTCCTGGAAACAGGCTGCATCACTGCAGTCTGGCTGAGAGAGTAGGGATCGAAGAGGGAAGGCAAACCCGGTCCCAAACAATGCCGTGCTGAAGTTGGATGTGTCGGCCGAAAGGCGCAGATATCGCAGCTCTGCTGTAAACAGACAAAATGCAACCAACGTCCTTTTCAGGGCGAACGAGGAAGAAGAAGAAGGATCACTGCATCCTCATGCATGTCGTACAAGGCGACAATTATGAGGTTGTACCTGGAACTGGCAACCTCATCACGTTAAACAAATTGCCACAGAAACCACTGCGGCAGGAGCATGGGAGAACTTAGTGCAGGTTTGGTGTAAGGGGACCAGCTGCTGTGGTGGTATATTGCTCCATCAGGAGCACCATTAAAAATGTATGTTGTGGTAGGCCCAAGTTGTTAAATTGTTTCACTTACTTTAGTGCTTGTTCTTCTACACATATTTAATATGCAGGGATTATATTGTTTCTTTTCCATATGTAATTAGTATTTGTTTTCTTATGTTTATTGTTATTGTTGATACGAATCGACATCGCTGCACACCGGAAAAATCCATGGGCGCCCACTCTTCCTCAGTAGATGTCGAAGGGTATGAAGAGTTATTGTTCCTGTTGCGCGCTGGTTGTATACATGCCAGATGCATCCTCTCATACGTCTTTCTCTGCTAATCTTACATTTGTTGCAGAATCCAGCAATCTTAACCTTGATGATTCATCGATTGCAGTGTCATTCTCTTATAAGTAATCATTAATAGTCTTCACTATCTCTCCCTTATCCATATTCAATGCTCCTTCTATGGGTGCTCTTGAAGCTAGTCTGTCAGCTCTTTTATTGCCACGTACACCTGCATGACCAAAACAGTAGATCCACATCAGTTCTTGAAGATTCGAGACTTCTATGGAGGTTTTCCATTCATTCCGCAGACATCTATTTTGGACCTACCGAAGCATGAACACAATACATGTCCATGTTAATGGATTTTCAGACAGCCACCGTTGTTGTTGTTTAACTAGAGATGATGAGCTTCTCGCTCTTAAGCAGACAATACCAAGTTGAATACTCCTTAGTATCATCTACACTGTAGATCTAAGCTTATCCTGTGGCTTTTCTGACATTCCGAAATGCGTTGAGTTGAAGTCATGAGATCCAGTTTTTCCAGCTTGGCTTGCGTTTAAAGAATCGTCACATCTAGTCCCAATCTAGG
>JAMPIV010015502.1:0-65231 GCA_024509875.1 Oreohelix idahoensis
TCTATGGGTGCTCTTGAAGCTAGTCTGTCAGCTCTTTCATTGGCATATACACTTGCATGACCAGGATAGTAGATCCACACCAGTTCCTGAAGATTCGAGTCTTCTATGGAGGTTTTCCATTCATGACAGAGCCATCCACTTTGGACCTTCTGAAGCATGGATTGTGAGTCCGATACAATTACCGACCTTGTTAATGAAGTCTCAGACAGCCACCTTACAACTGCAGTAACTGCCTCTACCTCCATTCTCATGCTGGAGGTTGTTATCATGTAAGCCCCGCTATGTTCAGCAATGATTCTACCCTTTACTATAGCAGAGAAGCCCCACCCTGATTTCTCACCACAGATTACAGACCCATCAATGGAATCTGATTAAACAGATTGATGATCTAGATTTTACAGATGACTTGGCTCTTCTTTCCCATAACCATAATCAGATGCTAGACAAAATGAAAATACTCGAGAGGTCACAACAAGTGGGTCTGAAAATACACAGGGAAAAGACAAAGATAATGAGAATAAATGCAAGAAGTGATAACAAGGTCAAAATTGAGGAAACACTAAAACAAAATGTAGAATCTTATGCATACCTTGGCAGCAATATAGACAACGTTAGAGGGACAGACAATGAAATCAAAATAAGAATACAAAAGGCTAGAGGGTCTTTTTTTACATTGGGAAACATATGGAGATTAAGAGAAATCAAGTTCAATACAAAAAAAAAGAATCTTCAACTCAAATGTCAAGCCAGTCCTATTGTATGGCTCTGAAACATTGGAGAACAGCAAAAACAACAATAAAAATGTTACAAACATTCATAAATGGGTGCTTGCATAGAATAGAAGGATTAAAGTGCTATGACAAAGCCACTAATGTGGAACTACACAATGACACAAACCAGACAAGGGCCAGTGGAACAAGAGATGAGAAGAAGGCGCTGTTGATGGATAGAACACACATTGAGGAAACCTGTCGACAGCATTACAAGGCAGTCCTTGTTCTGGAATCCCCAGGGAAAGAGAGGCAGAGGTAGACCAAATAACACATGGAGAAGAGAACTGGAGATAGAAGTAAAAATTATGAAGAAAACATGGAAAGAACTTGGGCACGTGACAAGAGGACTCGTCATGTGTTTGTTGAAGGCCTATGCTCCTTGGGGAGCTAAAGGGTATTGTATTGTTGTAAGAAGATCAATGTTTGCTAAAGTTACTGTCAGTATCAGCAATAATCATTCACTGCCTTCCAAAGACTTACTATACAAGATTAAATAAATTCAAAAATAAAGAAACAACAAAAGATATAAAACAACAATTTTATAAAAGTATGAGAACTATTAGTTAATATTTCCACACTTCCATCATCATCATTTCTTTTGTTACTCCCTATGGATCATAGACCCACTATTGCAGCTGTGGTGCTTAGATGGCAGGAAGGATAGTGGGATTCACTTCCGTAGCTAGGCGGTGGTGTTACACGGAAGGTCCTGGGTTCGATTCACTGGTAAGCCACTCATGTCTGTTATTTTTCTGTTGTCTAGTTTTCTACTTCTTTATTTTTCACAAGTGCCTGAAAACATACCTTTATGTGTGTGTAATATTTACTTATTGCAGCTAGCCCCCTTTCAGGAATCCTATATCAAAGCATTCATTCACTCTTAAACGGTGATCATTACTGCGGCAATTTGTTAAACATGTTGAGGTTGCTACCCTCATGCACAACCTCATAGTTGCCTCTTGTGACAGGCCACAGGGAGCAGTAGTCACATTCTTTCTTTGTCTCCTTAGAGACCCATGAGAACTACTGCATTACACTTTTCATAACAAGCAAATTACATGTGAAAAGAACCAAGTAAAATATGGTATACAACACATGGATAAAATATGGTTCTAAATAGTAAGAGATGTTAGATATGAAAACAATAGATACAACAGATGGATGCAGTAGGGTTCCAAATAGTAAGAGATGTTAGATATCAAAACAATAGATACAACAGATGGATACAATATGGTTCCGAGGATTAAGAGTTGTTAGATATCAAAACAATATTAATATGATGCTGCAGGAATATTCATACTGAAATTAAAGCACGAAAGTATGTACTTGTTGTTTGGTACTCATTATTTGTATAACTAAAGCTACTCTTGTTTTTTGTCATAAAATTTGTATGATGAAGTTTAACATCACAGGGTAAATATGTCAATTTTGTTGTGTGTGCATATTTAGAACTGCTACATTTGCAATATAACTCTTTAAGTCCCAATCGACTTTATATATCCTCAGGGGTTAGACGCGCTTGGCCTAATCGACTTTAAAAAGCGTTTAGTATATGTGCCTCTGTTTGAGACTGTTTCTAATTATAACTACCCACAAACCACCCAAAACGTCATTTCCGACTGGAAGTATATTCTATTAAATACCGCACGTGTTTAAGAGTGGACGTTTTTCTGTTTTGAGATATTTATTTTAGATTTTTAAAGCGATTTTTTTAAGCGCATATTTTCTAACAAAAAAATGGCCACACCCACTTCTTCAAATGGTAGTCCCAAAAGGTTAACGTCAGATCAAGCTTGTAAGTTATTTGAAGAAATTTTTGAGAGTGATTGCAGGATTTTGTGCTTTCCTATGGATTATGATTATGTGTTTTCCTATGGATAATATCTTCATAAGAGGAGCAGCTCGGCAAGGTAAGAATATATCTATTTCTTTCAAATTTACCTGCTTCTTATTCCGCCTCCATTTTACTTTACATTTTACTAACTAATAAGTTTTATTGATAAATTTAAATTATGCAAAAGATGCAGTTACTAACAATTATTCATGTGTAAATAATATAATTCCCATCTTTCTGATGTATAAACTGAAATTTCCTCTTTTTTACAACAATATGACCTGTTGTTGTAATTTGTGAAATTAACAATCTTCTGAGTGTTTATTGATTAAAAACTGATTGTACTTTGTAACAGTACTTCTGTTTGTGACATTTTGAAACTTTAACGTTGGATATTCTCATGAGGAACAATTGTAGAAGAATTTTAATGAATACTTTTCCTCTAATTTTGCACCGGCTTCTTCTTTTGTCCTTGCAACGTTGAATTCCTTGACATTGATATGTAAAATGCATATGGGAATAAATGAATTCAGTATGAAAGGTGAGAGAAAGGAAGGGCAGAATGTCAGTTGGGCCTGCGTGCCCAATTCTCAACCCTTTGAAAATAAAGTTCGTTCGTTCCTCCATTTTACCTTGAATAACTAATAATTTTTCAATGAAAGCTTTTATACTTGTAGCACAAGAGTAAAGTACATCCAGTTACCTTCAGTTTCATATACAACAACTAAGTTATTTATGCATATGAACATTTAAAAAAATTATTTCCAAATAAAAACACACCGGGTTGACAATTTCATCTTTTTTACAACAATATGACCTGTTGTTGTAATTTGTGAAATTAACAATCTTCTGAGTGTTTATTGATTAAAAACTGATTGTACTTTGTAAGAGTACTTCTGTTTGTGACATTTTGAAACTTTAACGTTGGATATTCTCATGAGGAACAATTGTAGAAGAATTTTAATGAATACTTTTCCTCTAATTTTGCACCGACTTCTTCTTTTGTCCTCCATTTTACCTTGAATAACTAATAATTTTTCAATGAAAGCTTTTATACTTGTAGCACAAGAGTAAAGTACATCCAGTTACCTTCAGTTTCATATACAACAACTAAGTTATTTATGCATAAGAACATTTTAAAAAATTATTTCCAAATAAAAACACACCAGGTTGACAATTTCATCTTTTTTACAACAATATGACCTGTTGTTGTAATTTGTGAAATTAACAATCTTCTGAGTGTTTACTGATTGTACTTTGTAAGAGTACTTCTGTTTGTGACATTTTGAAACTTTACCCTTGGATATTCTCATGAGGAACAATTGTAGAAGAATTTTAATGAATACTTTTCCTCTAATTTTGCACAGGCTTCTTCTTTTGTCCTCCATTTTACCTTGAATAACTAATAATTTTTCAATGAAAGCTTTTATACTTGTAGCACAAGAGTAAAGTACATCCAGTTACCTTCAGTTTCATATACAACAACTAAGTTATTTATGCATATGAACATTTTTAAAAATTATTTCCAAATAAAAACATACCGGGTTGATAATTTCATCTTTTTTACAACAATATGATCTGTTGTTGTAATTTGTGAAATTAACAATCTTCTGAGTGTTTATTGATTAAAAACTGATTGTACTTTGTAACAGTACTTCTGTTTGTGACATTTTGAAACTTTACCCTTGGATATTCTCATGAGGAACAATTGTAGAAGAATTTTAATGAATACTTTTCCTCTAATTTTGCACCGGCTTCTTCTTTTGTCCTCCATTTTACCTTGAATTACTAATCATTTTTCAATGAAAGCTTTTATACTTGTAGCACAAGAGTAAAGTACATCCAGTTACCTTCAGTTTCATATACAACAACTAAGTTATTTATGCATATGAACATTTTAAAAAATTATTTCCAAATAAAAACATACCGGGTTGACAATTTCATCTTTTTTACAACAATATGACCTGTTGTTGTAATTTGTGAAATTAACAATCTTCTGAGTGTTTATTGATTACAAACTGATTGTACTTTGTAAGAGTACTTTTGTTTGTGACATTTTGAAACTTTACCCTTGGATATTCTCATGAGGAACAATTGTAGAACAATTTTAATGAATACTTTTCCTCTAATTTTGCACCGGCTTCTTCTTTTGTCCTCCATTTTACCTTGAATAACTAATAATTTTTCAATGAAAGCTTTTATACTTGTAGCACAAGAGTAAAGTACATCCAGTTACCTTCAGTTTCATATACAACAACTAAGTTATTTATGCATATGAACATTTAAAAAAATTATTTCCAAATAAAAACACACCGGGTTGACAATTTCATCTTTTTTACAACAATATGACCTGTTGTTGTAATTTGTGAAATTAACAATCTTCTGAGTGTTTACTGATTGTACTTTGTAAGAGTACTTCTGTTTGTGACATTTTGAAACTTTACCCTTGAATATTCTCATGAGGAACAATTGTAGAAGAATTTTAATGAATACTTTTCCTCTAATTTTGCACCGGCTTCTTCTTTTGTCCTTCATTTTACCTTGAATAACTAATCATTTTTCAATGAAAGCTTTTATACTTGTAGCACAAGAGTAAAGTACATCCAATTACCTTCAGTTTCATATACAACAACAAAGTTATTTATGCATATGAACATTTAAAAAAATATTTCCAAACAACAACAATAAAAATGCACTGGGGTGGCCATTTTTGCTTGGGCCAAACCCACTTTTTTGCTTGGGGCTGGTATATATTATTTTGTCAGATTTTACATAATTTTCAGCTTCTTCTTGGTTGTTCTCTTCCCTTACAGGTGAACTTTTTCTGGACAGTGTAGTCAATGTTCTTAAAGACTGTGATCTGTCCACGGTTTCAACAGTGTCTATTCATGATTTCTATAGAATTAGATTATCATTATCTATGATTTCTGCTTGTGCAGTTCAGTTATCAAGATCCAGAATCACAACATGGTAATGTCATGCTTGTCTCCCCAGCTGTAAATGGGTATTTGACTTTGTTGAGATAGGGAAGGCAAAGGCAGAAAGGAAGGGAACTGCTTACCCCACCTTATAAAGGTGGATCTATCGTAGTGAGGTTTCAAACACTGCACTCCTGTACCATAGTATTTGCTATGGGACTACCTATACTTTTTAAGATTCTTACAGTGTGCTTTTATAATTATCTGTTTGTGGTTTTAGAGTGATCTGTCAGTGGTTTCTGAAGAGTGTGATCTGTCAGTGGTTTCTGAAGAGTGTGATCTGTCAGTGGTTTCTGAAGAGTGTGATCTGTCAGTGGTTTCTGAAGAGTGTGATCTGTCAGTGGTTTCTGAAGAGTGTGATCTGTCAGTGGTTTCTGAAGAGTGTGATCTGTCAGTGGTTTCTGAAGAGTGTGATCTGTCAGTGGTTTCTGAAGAGTGTGATCTGTCAGTGGTTTCTGAAGAGTGTGATCCATCAGTGGTTTCTAAAGAGTGTGATCCATCAGCATACCTGTCAACCTCCTGAGACAAAAATCTGTAAGCCGGACCAAAAAAATCCTTACAAACACCCAAAAATCCTTATGCAAAAAATATGTTAATAAATTATATGGAATACAGTTTTAAAATGAGAAATGACATATACAAATCTATTAGCATTTGAATTATTGTGATATAAAACATGCTAATAGTCTCATGCTGTTCTTTACATATAAAAAACTTAGTGAAATAGTGATCACGAGGTACACTATTCTTTCGATGTACAGTGTTTTGTATTATAATCAACACATGCCCTTTTAGCACTTTGCAGAATTGCATTTGTGGGCTTAAAGTTTGCACAGCATGTATAAATGTTAATCTAACACTGTAAAATAGAAGTGAGTGTGTCCACATTCATGGACCTCCTGCAGTCTGTGTGGATTTTTTTCATCATTGAAAATGATCTTTCGCAGTCAGCTTTTGTTTCTTTGAATTAGGCTTAGCCATCATTCAGTGGATGAAATATTTCAACTAATAATCTTTGTAGACGAAGAGAATGATTAAAAAATACAACAAACAAAGCAAACGGCTAACAGCAACAACAACAACAAAAAATAAACAAAATTATGAACAGAATATCAAATCTAGGAAGAAAAAACGTACCACCAAAAATTTACAAAATTATTATTTAAGAGTTGGTAGCCTAGACCAGTGATAACAGATTGCCACTTTATTAAAAAATAAAGCAGCGAATCTTGAGCGCTGGAATAAAGTAGGCCTACTCAACGCAAACAAACTTTTTTTTTCTAGTTATGTAGGGCCTACACAGAATATGACAATTTATCGGAAATACATTGAAGGGCAAGATATAAGCCTAACTGGAAAGATTAAGACAGCGATTAAATTGCAACAAAGCAAAACAACAGCAATATTTAACCAAGTTATAAGTACTTAGCTTTTTTAAACAAAATGGCGTCGAAGTGTGGTGGCAAGCAAGCGTGGTCGTTGATAACAGGTAACTTTAAAAATACATCATGTCATGCTGAAAATCGAAAGCGTTTGAGGACGAATTCAAAGCTTTTGCCGAATTGTTGGGTATAAAAGGATTTGATTGGATGCTGGGAGAGACCTCAGTTTAAAAACGGACGACGAGATTCCCGGAATAAAAAATATAAAAAAAAATTGGTTAAAAAAAAAACCAGGGCTAGAAAATATTTTCTGTGTTAAAATTTTAAAAAAACTTGGGTTGGAAAATATTTTTAGAATTTAAAAAAAAAAAAAAATTTTTTATTTTTTTGGGAAGGGGGAGAAAAATCCGTACAACGAGTGTGTATGGTTGTACACTGCTAAAAGTATCAGAAATCCATACATTGCACAAAAAATTCGTACAGGTTGACAGGTATGCATCAGTGGTTTCTGAAGAGTGTGATCCATCAGTGGTTTCTGAAGAGTGTGATCCATCAGTGGTTTCTGAAGTGTGATCCATCAGTGGTTTCTCAAGTGTGATCCATCAGTGGTTTCTGAAGAGTGTGATCTGTCAGTGGTTTCTGAAGAGTGTGATCCATCAGTGGGTTCTAAATAGTGTGATCCTTCAGTGGTTTCTCAAGTGTGTGATCCATCAGTGGTTTCTGAAGAGTTTGATCCATCAGTGGGTTCTAAAGAGTATGATCCTTCAGTGGTTTCTCAAGTGTGTGATCCATCAGTGGTTTCTGAAGTGTGATCCATCAATGGTTTCTGAAGTGTGATCCATCAGTGGTTTCTAAAGAGTGTGATCCATCAGTCATTTTTGAAGTGTGATCCATCAGTGGTTTATAAAGAGTGTGATCCATCAGTGGTGTCTGAAGTGTGATCCATCAGTGGTTTATAAAGAGTGTGATCCATCAGTGGTTTCTGAAGTGTGATCCATCAGTGGTTTTTAAAGAGTGTGATCCATCAGTGGTTTCTGAAAAGTGTGATCTATCATTGGTTTCTAAAGAGTGTAATCCATCAGCAGTTTCTGAAGAGTGTGATCCATCAGTCATTTCTGAAGAGTGTGATCTATCAGTTGTTTCTGAAGTATGATCCATCAGTGGTTTCTAAAGAGTGTGATCCATCAGTGGTTTCTGAAGTGTGTGATCCATCAGTGGTTTCTGAAGAGTGTGATCCATCAGTGGTTTCTGAAGAGTGTGATTCATCAGTGGTTTCTAAAGAGTGATATCTATCAGTGGTTTCTGAAGTGTGATCCATGAGTGGTATCTAAAGAGTGTGATCCAACAGTGGTTTCTAAAGAGTGTGATCTATCAGTGGTTTCTGAAGTGTGATCCATCAGTGGTTCTGAAGAGTTTGATCCATCAGTGGTTTCTGAAGAGTGTGATTCATCAGTGATTTCTAAAGAGTGATATCTATCAGTGGTTTCTGAAGTGTGATCCATCAATGGTTTCTAAAGAGTGTGATCCATCAGTGGTTTCTGAAGCGAGCTCCATGAGTGATATCTAATGAGTGTGATCCATCAGTGGTTTCTAAAGAGTGTGATCTATCAGTGGTTTCTGAAGAGTGAACCACCAGCGGTTTCTGAGCTATAATCTGTCTGGTTTCTAAAAAGCAATGGGCAGCAATTTCTAGAGCGTGACATGCTAGTATTTTCAGTGTTGTGATCTGCCAGTTCACTCCACAATCTCTTTTGTTTCTCTCTGAGTAACATAAGATTCACTGCCAGCTCACTAGGCCAGTCACATATTCAAAAGAGCCCCCTTAGTTAGTAGTTTTCAGGTTGGCCTTCATGGCTACCATAGTAATCTCATGAAATGACTTACTCATATCATGAAACAAAGAAATTAGGAAGATTTTGTGAATAATGCCTTGTATCAGCTACATATAGAGACACAAAAATAAAATGACTTATCACATTCTGTCAGATTTATCAACAAAAGTGATAAAAAGCAAGAAGGCGTTCATGTGGAAAGTTGAAGACAAAGTTAAAGTTATCCTAAAAAAAATGCAGCATGACATAGACCAAAGCAAAATATCTTGCACAGGAAGAAAAACTACTCCTGCCCATGATGTGTACATGCACAAGCATACATAGAATGGAAGTTAGGAAAGTAAGCAAAATGTGAAGTAGTTTCTGGAGATTGTGACTTGTCTGAGTATTCAATGTATGACCTCTTTGTGACAGTCAGTGGTTTCTAGAGCTAGATCTATCTGTGGCTTTTGGTGTGTGTCGGTATAAGTAGTTTCTAGAGTCTGATCTGCCAGTGGTTTCTGAGTATGACCCGTCAAGAGTTTCTTTCTGGAGAATGTAACCAGTGAGTGACTTCTAAAGAATGTCAGTGATTTGTGGAGTGTGATCTATCTGTAATTTTTGGAGTGCTGGCAGTCATTGGTTTTTTCGTAGACATTTATCTGTCACAGTGAATTTTGGTGAGCGTAGCATGTTAGTTTTTACCAGAAACTTCGTCTGTCCATTGTTTCTGGAGAACATGATATGCATGGCACATTCTTTTGATGGCTTTCAGACAGTATGGCATGTCTCCATTGTATTCTTGTATTTTTTACAGCCTCATGTATAATTATTTTTCACAAGTCTGTGTTGACAGCTGACTATTTCGATCTGTTAAGTCAAGTTTTATTAAGGGGAGTTAAGCGTTAAAAGACTTGTATGCACAGGTCCGTTTTTTGTAAACACGCTTATAAACACGCTCTGGGTGATGATTTTTTAGTGGGGAGCTGAATACCCAGTAATTTTTGAACACAGCTCTATTGTACCTGCTTGTTAGTTTGTTTAAAAAAGTAACACAAGGAAACTGGTCAAACATTCTATTGATAGGTTGGGGTAGAAGGTGGACAAACTCTACTCACATCTCAGCGAGGGAGTTCGCGCCTGGATGAATTTTTGATGAGCTGTTTTTGAGCAGGGGATATTTCTGTGAGAGTTGAATCCGGGCAGAGCTCCGAAATGGATGTTAGACCATTTTCGTCAGTGTGTCCCAGGATAGGATATATTTTGAATAAAAGGAATATGTGATAATTCCAGAATATTATATTACTTCCAAGCCAAGGATTATTGCGGCTTGTTTATCATGTGCTGTGCACGCTGTTGTAGATTGAAAGAGAACATAGAGAACATATTTATATTACTTCCAAGCCAAGGATTATTGCGGCTTGTTTATCATGTGCTGTGCACGCTGTTGTAGATTGAAAGAGAACACAGAGAACATATTTATATTACTTCCAAGCCAAGGATTATTGCGGCTTGTTCATCACGTGCTGTGCACGCTGTTGTAGATTGAAAGAGGACATAGAGAACATATTTATATTACTTCTAAGCCAGGGATAGGCTTAATTATATACTGTGTATGCTGTATACGGATGTGTTGAACTGCTGATGTTCCATGATGTGCTTATGTACTGTGTTACCATATGTCTACGTTTGCTGTGGCGTAATAAACTATTTAAACGTTTCCTGACTATTACGTTTACTGTAGTGTGTGGTTCCAGCCTGTGTTGGTATGCCAGAACCTTTTACATTCGCGTTTGTTGACAGTCACTTACTCACACATCAGTCGGCCATCTTTAAGCCCGACCTCACTGACTCTGTACTTGTCAGTCCTTGTTATACCACACCATCCACCAGAAAACATTCCACCACCATCAACAGTAATTGAACATAATATGTACCACTCATGTTAACCCTCAAATAAGTGGTAACATAACTGGTGTGCCAGTTCTTTGGGGTGCTGTACCAACTACAGATTCTACAGAGGAATATTGCCTATCAAGTTCTACAAGATCTACAGTGTGACCAGTTCAAGTTTTTCGTGAGCAAGTTTCTTCTGGAAGTACGAGGTTGCAAGGTTTTCAAGTTTCCAGTTCCTTTCAACGGTGGATTTTCCTTTCTTTGGACTGTGTGATACTTCATGTACATCATTGTTGCTGTTACGGAGGCCGGGATTTTTTCCTTTTGCAAGATAAGTGGTTGTTTGTAGTGTAAACTGTGCCACTGTATGTTTAATTGAGCCTTCCTCACAGCTTACATTATTATATTCCTTTTTTCTATGTTATATGTTTCATATTCACGCGGGTTAGGTTGGGTGGAGACTTTTGGTAGGATATATCCCACTTCACCGAGGGCCTACGAAAGCGTTCTTTAGGGACATTCTTGCGGATTTCCCGCAGTGGAAATTTCCAGCGAACTTTTTGCTGACATATTTCAGTCCACTGTGTCTGGTAATCTGTAATATCTTTGTTTAGGTGTGACGAAACGTCTCAGTGTTGTTGTCATTATATTTTTTCTCTGTTCCTTAGTTTATTAATTAATTTGTTCGTGAGTGTCCTTCTCTCCCTCCTATCTTTGATTTCTATACACATTTTTCGTTTATACACTGTTTTGTCGCTTGTAGTGTCTTACTTTTCGCAGTGTCATTGCATTTTTTGCAATATTTTTCCTTTAGTTCGCCTTATTGTTTAGTGGTCATTTGTACTTCATATCTTGTCTTTGTCACTCTTGTCTGTACTGTCTATTTTGTCATGCACTGTCAATATTATAATGCATAATATATATATATATATATAACTGATTAATTATATTATTAATAGTTAAGGTAATTATACAAGTTCTTGAGCAAGGACTTGTCACCAACTGAGTTGGGATAAAGTGAGGTTCTTCGTAAGTATATTGACATAAGTTATCTATATAATATAATACAGCATTATGTCTACTTTAGATTACTTCATTGAGCAAGGGAAATCCCTTGGTATGACTACTGAGGAAGTAAAAGAATTTGCACTTGCCGAATATGCCAAGGCGCAGAAGTCAGAAGAAAAGAAACAGAAATTAGAAGTTGAAAAACAAAAAATGGAAATGGAAAAACAGAAATTAGAGGCTGAAGATAGAAAAATTCAACAGCAAATGGAAATGGAAAAACAGAAATTAGAGGCTGAAGATAGAAAAATTCAACAGCAAATGGAGGCTGAAAAACAGAAAATGGAGGAGAAAAAAATGCAAATGCAAATGGAAGAAAAAAAGCTTCAGATGCAAGCTGGAGAAAACCAAAGACTACACGAGGAAAGGATCTTATCTATGGAATTGGAGAAAATAAAGGTAGTGAATATGGGTAATACACAAAATGAGACAAACAATCAAACAACTTCTAATAAGGCAAATACTAATTCTTATAAAATCAGATTGCCTCCTTTCAACTCTGCCTATGACGATATTTCATTCTATCTGAATAGATTTGAACTTTCATGCGAATTTCATAAGATAGACAAGTCGGAATATTGTGCACGACTTATGGAAATATTCAAGGGTGAAGCTATGAACACTATAAGTATGTTGGAGGGCCCTGACAAGAATAACTATGATGCTGTCAGAGCGGTTTTGTTAAAAAAATACCAACTTGACGAAGACGGTTATCACCTACGCTTTAAGTCTTTATTGCCAGAGACAGGGAAAGATTTTTCCGACTTTATAGCAAATATTCGCCTTACTTTTTCACGTTGGGTGGAACTTTCAAAAACTGAACATACATACGAAGCCCTCATGGACTTATTGCTTCGTGACAAAGTCATGTCGTCCGTAAACGCTTCTTTTCTTTCTTTTTTACATGAGCGAAAACCTACAAACTTGAAAGATATGGAATATTGTCGCCAATACGTCACTGCACACCCAAATGTGACTGTTGGCCACTCTGAGGTCAAAGAAGGATTACCCATGGCTTCAGCAATACCATATGGTCCTAATTTGCACCGTAGATCTCAAAGTGCTGAGCGCAATTTTGGTAGAAGAGATAATCGTGATTTTGGACGGTACCAAATGATTCCACCACGTAGCAATTCTCCTTATCCAAGAAACTGGAGACAATTTAACAGTCCTCAACATTTTGGTTCCAACAATTATGGAAATTTTGGAAGGGGTAACTATAATAGAGATTATCAACCATACAATAATTTTTCTCGAGGACAACAAAATCCATCTAACAGATATTATGACCAAAGGGGAAATAGTAATTGCGACAATGCTAACTGGGGTTCAAATCAGAACAATAGTTTCAATAGAGCGAATAACAATGCTCCCAACAGAGATAATAATCGCGATAGATCGCGATATGACAGTAGATCTCCAAATAATAATAGATCTTATCGCCATGCTAACTCTGCTCAACAAGAGCCCCAGGTTATTAATAATCAAGGTAACAATAATAATAGTGTCTCTAATGCTACTGCTTGCTCTGCTTTCGATTTTGAGAGAGCATCTCAGTGCCCGGAGTGCACAACTTTGTTCCAACCTACAGCTATAACTACCTTGAGTTGCGGTCATCCTCTACCCGCTCTTCCTGCCTTAGCTGCGCATGACGGAAGAGGGTCTCTTACCCTACATAAAGGATTTGTGAATAATAATCCTGTCTCACTACTTTTTGATTCTGAATGCACGACTGTTGAGATTAGACAGTCTCTAGTCCATCCATCTTGCGCTACAGGTAAAATGTGTGACATTCGGTGGGACAGTTGAGACTTTTCCAACTGCCATAGTCCACATGGCCACACCATTTTTCACTGGTTATATACACGCATGTATGCTCAGAGCGCCTATCGCTGACCTTACTGTCGGACAAATACATGGTGTAAAGGTGTGTTAAGTTAGTTGCTTATCCTTTACAGGACATGGCAATCAACCCCAGCTTTTATTGGCTGTTTGTGATTTGTCTAGGCAATTTTTTTCATTCAGTAGTTTGCCATTGCTTTCTGAACGGTACGGCGCTTATACCATTGTTAAAAATCCACACAAAGCGATCTGCTACCAAACCGCCTGCAGCAGGTTTCGAACCTGGTATATCTGGATTATGAAACTGCGTTCATATCCATTAGGCCACAGACGCCGACAAGGTGTGTATGCCGGTACAAATTACTGCTTGGGAACGGCAACATAATCTTACTGCCGCCACTATGCCAAAATCTTGTCACCAGGTACATTCTGTTAATTTTGTGCAATCTTGCAGTATTGATGACACGATTGTTCATCATACTAATTTTAGTGCTTCTTGTAACCCAGTTCGACATACCTCAGTATGTCGTTATTCTAATTTTGACTCTTCTTTAACTACTATTATAGAAGAAGATCCTTCATTTTGTCTGATACACACACTAATGTTATAGCTACGACTGAATCTACATCCAGTCACGTTGATTGCAACTTCTTTGCTGCAATGACTAGCGTTTTCTTTGCCACATGTACGGACTTAGTTGTTAGTACATATATGTACCTTATGAGTTTCTTTAGCTTTCTTGCTGGACCGGTTAGTTCAGTATCTTCATCTTTTACGACTTTATGTCGTACTTTCTGCTTTCCTTTTAAACTTCGACGTAGGTCCAAGTTTACTACTATCTATTTTGGCATCTTTATTGTATGCTTCTTGCTTTTTTCTTTGCCCAGTACACAGGCTATGACTTCAGTTCAGCCTTTAAGATGTACACTTTTGTCAACTGCGTTTCCTTTGTCTTGCGCAAAATCTCATATTGTCAGTCATCATGACACTCTTAGTCATCATTACCATCTTCTAGATTTGCCTTTTGACATAGGTATCATGTGTATACTCACGACTTTTCCATACATCATTGCACACTGCTATGTTTCTGGAACACTTCTATCGCCCTATACAATTAATGATTCCAGTTTAGACTGTGCTACTTTCTCTGTTACCCTTTTTTGTGTAACGGAGGAAGGTTTGATTATCGCCATACAGGGGCCGGAAGTTTACACGGCCACATTTGTTAAATTAAAATTAATTGTTGCCTATCATAAAATCTTACCTTTACCTAACAAAGATTTTCATTTGTGTTTTTCACAGCAAATGCTTTTCCATGAGAGTCAGAGCTGCTATATTGATTGTTTGAGCTGTTTACCAATGGTAGTTATCGCAAGATTTGCTGTTCCTATGAAATCATTCGGCAGTTTGACTCCACACTAGATGTGTTTGTACCTTCATGCTCACAGGATAATACAAGATTACTGAATTTGTCCTTGATGTGTAACTTCTTTAGGACAGCAGATAGTATTAGTAAAGTATGTTAGAGAGTAATATATTATAATATGGTATAACCTCTTTATGATAATATGTTGGTTCATCTTTATGCACCATTGCATTACTATAGTGTTCGTATACTACTGTGTTTTGTAATGTTGAAAGTAGGACAATTGTAATGATGCTTCTATTTTATGTAACTGATCATTGCTATACATAACGGTATTGTACTTTTTAAAGAAAATGAAGACAAGAGAAGAGGGTATTTTTTCTGACATTATAATGTTTTTCTTTACCCGGCGCTTGATTGTGCGCCAGGGGTAACTATGTATAGCTATATTAGTACATTGAGAAAATGTTTTTCTGAGGTTGTGATGTAATTTTTTTCATTACCGGCGCTTGATTGTGCGTCAGGAATAGCTATGTATAAAGATATTGGTAATTTTGATAATTATATGGGTTCATCATTGGTACTCCATGGGCTTATTAACTTGGTTATCATGCGCATTATGCTATTTTTTTTTCTCACTAGATGATAGCTAGTTATTTGTTCTTTGATTTAGATATGCATTGTTTTTTGTAATGTATGCTGTTGTGCTATAATGGGGTTCATTTATACAATGCATTGTTTAATGTAATTGTTTACCATGAGATATCATTGTTTTCTTTATTCTTATTGCATTGCTTTCTTTCATTACTGCTTATTTTTCTTGTACTTCTCCTGCTCTTGTTACTTTACACTTACTTCTATCCCTCTTTTGTTCATTTTTGTTAACATAACTTAACATAGTGTATCCGTATGTGTAGATATTAGTATTCTATCGACCTCAAATTTTTTGTTTGATGTATTTTTTCAACAAAAAAAATGATTATATCATTTTTTTTTTCCCCGGGGGTCGGTGTAGTATGTTAAGTCAAGTTTTATTAAGGGGAGTTAAGCGTTAAAAGACTTGTATGCACGGGTCCGTTTTTTTGTAAACACGCTCTGGGTGATGATTTTTTAGTGGGGAGCTGTATACCCAGTAATTTTTGAACACAGCTCTATTGTACCTGCTTGTTAGTTTGTTTAAAAAAGTAACACAAGGCAACTGGTCAAACATTCTATTGATAGGTTGGGGTAGAAGGCGGACAAACTCTACTCACATCTCAGCGAGGGAGTTCGCGCCTGGATGAATTTTTGATGAGCTGTTTTTGAGCAGGGGATATTTCCGTGAGAGTTGAATCCGGGCAGAGCTCCGAAATGGATGTTAGACCATTTTCGTCAGTGTGTCCCAGGATAGGATATATTTTGAATAAAAGGAATATGTGATAATTCCAGAATATTATATTACTTCCAAGCCAAGGATTATTGCGGCTTGTTTATCATGTGCTGTGCACGCTGTTGTAGATTGAAAGAGAACAAAGAGAACATATTCATATTACTTCCAAGCCAGGGATAGGCTTAATTATATACTGTGTATGCTGTATACGGATGTGTTAAACTGCTGATGTTCCATGATGTGCTTATGTACTGTGTTACCATTTGTCTACGTTTGCTGTGGCGTAATAAACTATTTAAACGTTTCCTGACTATTACGTTTACTGTAGTGTGTGGTTCCAGCCTGTGTTGGTATGCCAGAACCTTTTACATTCGCGTTTGTTGACAGTCACTTACTCACACATCAGTCGGCCATCCGTAAGCCCGACCTCACTGACTCTGTACTTGTCAGTCCTTGTTATACCACACCATCCACCAGAAAACATTCCACCACCATCAACAGTAATTGAACATAATATGTACCACTCATGTTAACCCTCAACATAGTGGTAACACCATCTTATTAGCATTTTAGCCCAGCACCCCCCCCCCCCCCCCCCCCCCCCGCAGAGTTCATGTCATCAAACAGATCTTCTCAAGCTCTCCTGTCAAAGACAGTATTCTACAGTTCTTTACTTGCTGTTTTTGTTTCTGTATCTTTGATATATCTTATATGCTTCATGATCTTGGAACCTTCCAGTATTTCCTATAACTGGTGGATTTTAAAACAATAACTGCCTTGTAATACTAGCTGTTTTAATCCACCTTCAACCTCCGTTATCCATGTCTTGTGCAACTGACATCTGTCTGGTTCTTTACTTCAATTTTACATACAATGTATCATGTCGTAAAACTTTATTCCTTTTATTTTATACATGCATCATGAATAAATATTTGTAACTTTTTGATTAATATTGTTGCTATACTAATAATTAACTGGCTGTTTCTCATACAGATAAAATAATGCCAATTCTAGACCACCACCGTATTAAGCATTTGAGTCTAAGAGTCAGTAGTTCCCAACATGCTGAAACATATAGACCCCTTCATAATTTCAAATATCTTCTCAGACTTGCACATGCAAAGCATTATACTACTACTGAGCCAGGTCAAATGAGAAGAAACTATTAGAACTGTAATGTCTGTAAATGAATTCACAGTTTATTCATCATGACAATAAAAATAACACATTACACAATAACATACATTATTTGGTATTGTGAATGTAGAATATTTGGGGTCATTAATAAGTAGATCCATCTCTTAGTGTATAAAAAAACAGGTTTAAAAAAAAAGCAAAAACTGTGACCTTTAGTGTGTGTGCATGTGTATAGACTCTTCTAATGACCAGATTAATCCCTATTGTGTTGCTTTTTTTACACAAACATCAATATACTTATACTACAGAAGTTATGGAAATGAACACTGCAATGTATGAAACAGCAGGACATTAAAAATATCCCATCTAAGGAATCCAAACTGAAATAAGATGAACACTTCAAGCCATCATCAGTTGCCAACTCCACATCAAAGGTCGGCTGCAATGGATCAACATGTTCCATCTCTTGTCTTGATGGTGCACTCTGATAGACTGTCCTGTCCATCTCTTGATGTTATCTTCCTACTTATAGCACTGCTGTTGGCGCTGTCTTCCGCTTGCATGTTTGTCTTCAACTCTGCCTTCTATTTTGGTCTTCAGTAAGATTTTATGTCTTTTTACATGGGCAAAATATTTTAGCTAATTTTGATTTCTTTCATTAGTTCTCTTTTCATTGCTAGGTTTTCTAGGACCTCTTTATTTGTTTTATTATCTTTCCATTCTTCTGTATATCCACATCTCAGAGGCCTCAACAATTCAAATATCTTGGCAGAAAGTTGAAAACTGATTGAGGATTAGACAGAAAGATCTAAACATGAATTCAGTAAGCAAATAGTGACCAATCAAACATCCTAGGATCAATCTGACAGTGAAGAAACAAGTAATAAATGATGAAGAACCTGTAATGGTATTATGATACTGCAGCCACACAACGTGTAAAAACAAGTAGGAAATGAAAATATCACATTTACTCAAAGAACAAATGTGAAGTGATAAGTCAAAAGAGAGATAATAAAGTGGTTTAGACATATTGCATGGTGAAAACATTTGTTGAAAAGTTTAAATCACGTTTTTAGGTAGTATTTCTTATCATAAATTACTAATAAACGTGTATGTGAAAATCAGTTTCTGTTGTGTTGCCAAATTTCCACTCTGTCTCTGTTTACACTCCATTTTTTTTTTCATTGTTTACATACTACGTGCTTATTTCTGGCTATTCTTCTCCTTCCCTTCTGCCTGTCTTTCTGGTAAAAGTCAGAATAAAAATATGGAAGAAAAAAATATGTCTTGTTTGTCTTATCACATGCCAAAAAATAGCTTTTTTTTTTTTTTTTTTTTTTTCACAATTCTTGTTTTAAACAGAAACAGTTCTTTGAGGAGTATATTTCATTCTGCCTCTCCTTCTGGTAAAAGTGAGAATGAAAATGTGGGGAACGAAAACCTAAACCGTCTCTTGTTTGTCTTTATCACATGCCAAAAATAGCTTTTTTTAAAAATTCTTTTTTTAACCAGGAACAATTCTTTGAGGAATGTATTTCCGGTCTGTGTCATCACATGCTTACAACACTGTTTCCTCCTTAAAGGTCAAGGATCCCGTTACACGCCCATTGAGGCATATTGGGAATATGGTGTTAGGCCCATATTTTCTTGACCATCAGCACACTAGGGGTGATGTGGTCAGCATTACGCCGGCCGCCTTAACCTTCCCAGAAGTTGCTCTGGTACCCAATTGGGGCTGGGTCGACCCTTCCTCCTTAAAACCCTACTTTATTGGCTGGTCTGTTGTAAGGAGAGGAGCTACAGTGAAATGCTGTTTTCATGAACAGTTGCATCATTTAAATTAAAATGTAAAGGCTTAACAGTTAAGCATAACAAAGCATTTGATTGTAAAGTGAAATGGAAATGGTAGCCAAACTGAATTTAACTACTATATCTGAATAATGATTTCGATTTTCTAAGGAATTCTATGTTATGCATGTAAGAAATGCATGGGAAGCTCATTTTAAAACTTTTATTAAAGTATATTTTTTATTAAGTATATTCTTTATTACCTTAATAGATCTTGAGCAATAGGATTTTAAATTAACATCTAAAAATAGTTAATAAATTTGGTAAAATTTTACATTTTCTGTAAATCAAAATGTATGTGAGACATCAGAAATCAATTCTTACAAACGTTTTAAGATAATGAAAACTTTCTTTACCAAATCTCATGCTGATTGATGAAAAAGAAGCATGATTTAAGAAAATTAGAAACACAAAACAAGGTTTTTAGAAATTTCAGCACAATTTCACAGAAAATGCAATTTTCCAAGTAAAAAATTTACAGTTTTAGCACCTATCTATTCTGACAATATGATTTTGACATATTTCAATCTGTGAAGTGTACATTATCAGAAAATAAATAATCCCAAGTGTTGCTTCTCCCATTGAGTCATTTATTTAAGAATATTTATTATTATATTCATGTTCTGTGTAATGATAATACAGAGCATTCTTACATTACACCAAAACCCAAATTCGTTCATACTTCTTTTAATTTCTTTCATACTTATCCAGATTTCACTTCAAAACACACAACTGCTCACAGCTGTTATTTCAAGTACTCATTCCCCAGAAGAAAAAGACCTTTAAAATGAGATCTGCATCAATTTTAGTGAGATACTCCACCATTACATCTATACTACAGGTTGATCAGTTATATAACAGCAAAAGACACAGGTAGAGATGGATTGGTCAGGTACTAAACATGATAAGAGATAAATGATCAAATCAAACAACTGATTAAAACCCACAGTGATAGAGAAGAATAAGGTTAACCAATGAGCACAGAGGGAAGAATCTTTATGGCAGAGCTTCCAACCAGTGCAGGGGGGAAGAATATGTGTGGCAAAACTCCCAATGAGGACATGGGATGAACCTTTATGGCAGAACTCCCAATGAGCACAGGGGGGAATTTCTATGACAGAATTCCCCATGAGCACAGGGGGAAGAATCTTTATGGCAGAACTCCCAATGACCACGGGGGGAAGGATCTTTATGGCAGAACTCCCAAGAGCACAGGGGGAAGAATCTTTATGGCAGGACACCCCAATGAGCACAGGGGGAAGAATCTTTATGGCAGGACACCCCAATGAGCACAGGGGGAAGAATCTTTATGGCAGGACACCCCATTAGCACACTGGGTGTAATTTTTATGGCAGAACTCCCAATGAGCACAGGGGAAAGAATCTTTATGGCAGGACACCCCAATGAGCACCGGGGGAAGAATTTTTATGGCAGGACACCCCATTAGCACATGGGGTGGAATTTTTATGGAAGAACTCCCAATGAGCACAGGAGGAAAGAATCTTTATGGCAGGACACCCCAATGAGCACCGGGGGAAGAATTTTTATGGCAGGACACCCCATTAACACATGGGGTGGAATTTTTATGGAAGAACTCCCAATGAGCACAGGAGGAAAGAATCTTTACGGCAGAACTCCTAATCAGCACAGGGGGAAAGAATCTTTATGGCAGAACTCCCAATGAGCACAAGGAGAAGAATCTTTATAGCAGAACTCCCAATGAGCACATGGGGTGAAATTTTTAAGGCAGAACTCATAATGAGCACAGGGGAAAGAATTTTTATGGAAGAACTCCCCATGAGCACAGGGAGGAATTTTTATGGCAGAACTCCCAATGAGCATTGGGGGGGGGGGGGGGGGAAAGATAATTTTTATGTCAGAACTCACAATGAGCACAGGGGGAAGAATCTTTATGGCAGATCTCCCAATGAGCACATGGGGATGATTCTTTATGGCAGGACACTCCGTTAGCACATGTGGTGGGACTGTTAAGATTACCCATACACACACAATTTAAAGCATATACTCAAGTACATCAATGCAAACATTGTGTCAGAAGCTCAAAACAATGTCAGTATGTAAACAACTGATATTACTCCCCTTGTGTGAACAACCTCACTTTTAGTGTGTAAATACATTATATTATCCATATGTAGAGAAAATATAACACTACCCACGTGTAAATTAATGAAAATACTATTATGTCAGAAGCTTAAAACGCCTGTCAGCTGTGATGTAATGCAACAACATCGGTAACATTTCAGCATTTTGTGACAAGGAGATACTAGCATCAGAAGGCAGGCTTTACTTAGTCATCTGCACCAGTGAAAAAAATTTTTATAGAAAAAAAAAAGCAAGATAAGTAACTCAGTACATCTGAAATGTCAGTTTTCTGAAGAAAAATTTAGTTTAAAATTAAATGTCATATCAGGTCTAAATGTTTACAGCAACCAACATTAATATCAGCAAACTTGGATGGATTTTTGGCGGAATGTTCATGTAAGAAAAAACTATACAATAAAAATTACAATCAGATGTAATGGGGTAACAAACAAATTTTTTCAAATAAAAATGTAAGGTTATTTCCTATTACTCGTGCATTTTTGCTCCGCAGTGAATATGTGTAGTTATGTCTTGTTTCGTAGCAGTTAGGGTTAGGTTTAGTATTAGGGTTAAGATTAACACTAACCCTAACCCAAACCCTAATCCTAACCCTAACTGCTACGAAAGAACACATAACTACACATATTCACTGCGGAGCAAAAAAGCACGAGTAATAGGAAATTACCAAATGTAATTATCAAAAGTATGGCATCTTGATCTTGTGACAGCTTTTGACTAATCCCATCACAAGTGATACAGTTTTTGTTTGTACAGTATACCCGTGCTTATTTCAACTGTCTTCCCTTGGAACTCGTGGGAAGAACAGAGCATATGTTAGCAATAAAATGAGTTCAAAGTAAAAGACATGGCACCTAAAGAGACCCCCTGGAATGTGACAATAATTCACACATTTTTTTTTTTCAAGTTTCAGACATGTTTCTGAATTAGTTACAGCTTTCCAATGCATTTTAACTGTATTTAAGTTTATGTTTGAAACTGACGACTATGAGGTGATATCCAAAAGTCTGAGATTGGCCACAAAGAGCGCAAACAGGAAGTAGCATGGCCACAAAGAGAGCTAACACTAAGTGCCTTGCACTTGTGCCACTAAATAGTACTAAAGACTATGGTGCTATCAGCTGTGTTCTGCAACTGTCAAGAGAAGTGAAATGGCAGGCTTGAAGAAGCAGTTGCCTGCACCATTTTGCATTAAGCTCGGCAACAGCAAGTCAGAGATCTATGAAACACTTCAACAAGCATTTGGTAATTTGCTATAGACAAGTGGTTCTCACGCGTCAAACATTTGGACAAGTGGTGAAGACTCCTAAATCAAGACATTGTGCAGGCTCACATTGCTCTGTTTGTGCAGCAGTTTTTGGCTGGAAACAATATGGTTGTGGTCCCTCACCACCATCCCCCCTTTTTTCCACTCTTCAAGTTTTGCTCCCTGCAACTTCTTCCTGTTCCATAAAAAGAAGATTAAGTTGAAGGGACACAGATTTCCAGAACCAGGTGAAATTGCTGAAGGTGCTGAACAGCATTTCGAAAAACTGAATTCTAGAGGTGCTTCCAGCTGTGGGAAAGGCACTGGGATCATTATTAAACTGACTCCCAAAGGGATTACTTAGACTGTGATAGCAGCGATTAGAATCCCCAGCAAGCCTACAACTGGCTATAGTTCAGAGACATTTGGATAGCACTTCGTATGCCATTTCATTGCAGAGAAGCACACTGTTCGTTACTAAGCATACATCTAAAAATTAATATTTTTAACCAGATTAAAGGGTTTGTTTTTTGTTCCCATTTACATACCTGTCAACCTGTACGAATTTTTCGTACAATGTACGGATTTTTGATACTTTTAGCAGTGTACGGCCGTACAGACTCGTTGTACGGATTTTTTCCCCCTCAAAAAAAAAAAAAAAAGCAAAAAAATTTTTTTTTTAAAAATTCTAAAAATATTTTCCAACCCAAGTTTTTTAAAATTTTAAATCAGAAAATATTTTCTAGCCCAGGTTTTTTTTTAAACCAATTTTTTTATATTTTTAATCTCGGCGTCCTTTTTTTAAACTGAGGTCTCTCCCAGCAACCAATCAAATTCTTTTATACCCAACAATTCGGCAAAAACTTTGAATTTGGCCTCAAACGCTTTCGGTTTTCAGTTTGACATGACGTATTTTTAAAGTTACCTGTTATCAACGACCACGCTTACTTGCCACCACACTTCGACGCCATTTTGTTTAAAAAAGCTAAGTACTTATAACTTGGTTAAATATTGCTGTTGTTTTGCTTTGTTGCAATTTAATCGCTGTCTTAATCTTTCCAGTTATATCTTGCCCTTCAATATATTTCCGATAAATTGTCATAATATTTTGTTAAGGCCCTACATAACTACAAAAAAAAAGTTTGTTTGCATTGATTAGGCCTACTTTATTCCAGCGCTCAAGATTCGCTGCTTTATTTTTGAATAAAGTGGCAATCTGTTATCACTGGTCTAGGCTACCAACTCTTAAATAATAATTTTGTACATTTTTGGTGGTACGTTTTTTTCTTCCTAGATTTGATATTCTGTTCATAATTTTGTTTATTCTTTTTTTTTTTTTTTTTTGCTGTTAGCGTTTGCTTTGTTCGTTGTATTTTTTAATCATTCTCTGCTGTATGTTGTCTGATGTGTATGTGCCTCTACTGACATATAGTGGTCAGAACAAGAGCTTCTGTAGCTATTGGCTGGAAGTTGTTGACCAGAAAACTAGTACTGGTGCCATCCGCTTCCCTAATTTGAAAGTCATCATTCAGCGACTGCTGATACTCCCTCACAGCAATGCTGACTGTGAAAGATCATTTTCAATGATGAAAAAATCCACACAGACTGCAGTAGGTCCATGAATGCGGACACACTCACTTCTATTTTACAGTGTAAGATTAACATTGATACATGCTGTGCAGACTTTAAGCCCACAAATGCAATTCTGCAAAGTGTTAAAAGTGCATGTGTTGATTATAATACAAAACACTGTACATCGAAAGAATAGTGTACCTCATGATCACTAAGTTTTTTATATGTAAAGAACAGCATGAGACTATTAGCCTGTTTTATATCACAATAATTCAAATGCTAATAGATTTGTATATGTCATTTCTCATTTTAAAACTGTATTGCGTATAATTTATTAATATATTTTTTTTGCGTAAGGATTTTTGGGTGTTTGTAAGGATTTTTTGGGTCCTGCGTACAGATTTTTGTCTCAGGAGGTTGACAGGTATGCATTTAGTCAAATATGCTGACATGTTACTGCTGTTGTCCACTGTTTCAACACTTGATAAGACATATTCCTGAGTAAACAAAACAAAAAAAAAACCTTCATGTATGAACAACTAATATTACTGTCACTGTAAACAATTTAAAACACTCTACATGCACACAAATTGAAAGCACCATTGTGTAACAGGTGCAAAACACTATCTGTGTGTAAATGCTTGTTTAGATAATCCCTGTGTAAGTTTTTAAATATCACCTAAGTCTAAACATATAAACAACATAAAATTTCATCACAGTGCGAACAGATTTAAATGCCATTTACATGTATACAATCTGCAAAAGGCATGTGGTGTAAACAACACTGCAAAAAAAGCGTGGTCAACAAAGACAATTACCCCCACTCCTTTTTTTCTTACATTTCCATAAACATAACTATAAATGTTTAAAAAAAAGGATGATGACCACAAGCACCCCCCTAGAAACAAAGAAAATATTAAAAGAAAAAAATCACCAGAACCAAAGCAAAAATGTAAGTGAAACCAAAACCTAAATGAAGCCACACACCAAGCCTGAAAGAAAATAGATATACAACAGGAATAAACATCAAATTTTTTTTTAAAAAGTGTCTTTAAACAACAACATACAAACATCACCTACACACACAAATTAAGTGCAAATTTATTTCTTTTAACATCTAATATGAATGTAACAAATTTTTATATATCTAATATGTATGTAAATATTTTTACGTTTATACCTGGCATTAAAAAATGCTCAAATTATATAATATATGTACTTATGTGTGTTAAAAAAAAATGAATGTATTTCTAATCTTTATTATTGTTTTATGTGTAAAAAAAAAATATATTCAAACACAAAAGATCAGAAATAATAATGATATATACCTATAAGTATCAAATATTTCAATAATAGTAAAATATAGAAAATTCACCAACACTAATGATGAATGAAAGACATAATTACGTATTACGCACTTTTATGTTAGTTACGTATATGTACACATATATGTGTAGCTGTGTATGTAAATACATTTACTATACCCATAATGTTTCATGTAAAGTCAAATCAGAAATAAAAAACACATTACAAATTTAAAGATAGCCTATTTCAATGGACTAAATATGATAGATCCATGGAAATAAAGTGATAAAAAAAATAAAAAAGATGTAAAGCAACTGAAACACTATTCACTTGTAAACAATATTCACGTATAAACAAATTATAACATATCTTCTTCTTCTCTGATCCTTAGCCGCCGACCATCAAAGCAGTCAGTGGCCATCACGCCTGGTGGCGTCTTGTTTGGCAGCAACAAACTGCTTCCACCTTGCTCGGTCGGCAGCCATCCTTCGTACAGTGTCCCAGCTCTGATTCACTCTTTGCATCTCAGCCTCCACAGTTCTCCGACAAGTTATTTTTGGTCGGCCTCTCTTTCATTTTCCTTCTGGGGTCCATAGCATAGCCGTTCTTGTGATGGCATCGAGGTCTCTTCTGAGGACATGGCCAACCCAACTCCAGCATCAATGGTGTGCATGTCCTCTTGGTTGCTCTGAGTAAGCAGTTCTTGGTTGGTGATGGTATTCGGCCAAAAGATTCTGAGAATTTTTCTTAGGCAGATTGTGAGGAAAGAGGACAATTTCAACATTTCCTTCTCTGTTACTCTCCAGCATTCTGCACCATAGAGAAGCACAGAAAGTACACAGCTCTCATATAACCTTAATTTTGTGTTTCTGTTGTATCAATACCAGAATGAACAAAGCAAGAACAGCCTTTGTTAGTCTAAACAACATCTGGAAGTCCTTAAAGTGTAACATATAAATATCTTTAAAATATGTTTCAGAATTTGAGGAATTCTTCTGAGTATTAATGTTTGTACTAAATGCCCTGATAACAAAACCATAAAATCACAAAAACTATTATTGATGACATATCGTTTCTTCCTTAATGGAGGTTCAATTTTGATATGAAAGCACACAAAAAAAATAATAATAGTAACAATAATAATACTGGACAGCAATCATATTAATGATCTCAGGTAGTCAGACACTATAAATCTGTTACATCAAGATACATTTTATCTGCAGAAATTCAAACACCATACAGCCATCAAAATAATGTTCTTGCTCAACTCCACTGAAACAGTCAAATCATTGCATTTGACAAAGGGTCACGCAAACATCAAGATGTCCCCCACTCAGCTGCAATCAGAACTGTTTCACAATCATGAAGATGTCCCCCACTTAGCTGCACTCAAAACTGACTCACAAACATCAAGATGTTCCCCACTTAGCTGAACTCAAAACTGACTCACAAACATCAAGATGTACCCCACCTAGCTGCACTCAAAACTGCCTCACAACATCAAGATGTCCTCCACTTAGCTGCACTCAAAACTCTCACAACATCAAGATGTCCCCCACTTAGCTGCACTCAAAACTGACTCACATCAAGATGTCCCCCACTTAGCTGCACTCAAAACTGACTCAAATTTATAAAGATGTCCCCCACTTAGCTGCACTAAAAACTGACTCAAATTAATAAAGATGTCCCCCACTAAGCTGCACTCAAAACTGACTCACAACATCAAGATGTCCAACACTTAGCTGCAATCAAAACTGACTCACAACCTTCAAGATGTCCCCTTTCAACTCCATATGAAACAGTAAAATAGTCATCAAGATATCCTTACTCAAGTGCACCTTTAGCAGATGCCCTAACTCAAAAATACTTAACATTTACACAAACATAAAGACAAACACACTCCAGGGCACATTAAACAGTCACAAAACCATCATAGGGGTCACACCTAGCCACATTTTAAACAGCCACATAAACACAGACGTTCAGCTGCCTATTTTACCCTTTAAGAAGTACTGAACCACCACAGTAGTTGGTTCTAAAGCAGGAAACATGCCCCATAGCATTTAATGTGCTCCTGCAGTTGTGGCTGTGTTAGCAATTTCTTTACATGAGGCTGTGCGCCCCCCCCCCCCCCCCCCCCCCCCCCCCCCCCCCCCCCCCCCCCCCCCCCACATCCATTCAGTTGTTAGTATACTTTGTGAGAGCAGTAGTCATTCTTTGTCTCCCCCGAGACTGCCAAAAGCCATAAGAGGTTGAGAACATAAAAATCAAAATGACTGTAATCTTCCCTTCTTCTTTTCCTTTTTTTAAACCCCTCATGCAGAATGGAAGCGTCCGAATGTCAGAAAGGTTAGAGTGCTTGCCTCTTGTGGCAAAGTTACCAGGTTCAAATTCTGGTAGTGTCATGCCTCTATCATCAGACATTTATGGACTCCAGTTCCTTGCATGCCTCTATCATCAGACACTTACGTACTCCAGTTCCTTGCATGCCTCTATCATCAGACATTTATGTACTCCAGTTCTTTGTATGCCTCTATCATCAGACACTTACGTACTCCAGTTCCTCGCATGCCTCTATCATCAGATACCTACATACTCCAGTTCCTTGCATGCCTCTATCATCAGACACTTACGTACTCCAGTTCCTTGCATGTCTCTATCATCAGATACTTACGTACTCCAGTTCCTTGCATGCCTCTATCATCAGACACTTACGTACTCCAGTTCCTTGCATGCCTCTATCATCAGACACTGACGTACTCCAGTTCCTTGCATGCCTCTATCATCAGACACTTACGTACTCCAGTTCCTTGCATGCCTCTATCATCAGACACTTACGTACTCCAGTTCCTTGCATGCCTCTATCATCAGACACTTACGTACTCCAGTTCCTTGCATGCCTCTATCATCAGACACTTACGTACTCCAGTTCCTTATGTACACTTATGTACTCCAGTTCCTTGCATGCCTCTATCATCAGACACTTACGTACTCCAGTTCCTTGCATGCCTCTATCATCAGACACTTACATACTCCAGTTCCTTGCATGCCTCTATCATCAGACACTTACATACTCCAGTTCCTTGCATGCCTTTATCATCAGACACTTATGTACTCCAGTTCCTTGCATGCCTCTATCATCAGACACTTACGTAATCCAGTTCCTTGCATGCCTCTATCATCAGACACTGACGTACTCCAGTTCCTTGCATGCCTTTATCATCAGACACTTACGTACTCCAGTTCCTTGCATGCCTCTATCATCAGACACGTACTCCAGTTCCTTGCATGCCTCTATCATCAGACACTTACGTACTCCAGTTCCTTGCATACCTTTATCATCAGACACTTAAGTACTCCAGTTCCTTGCATGCCTCTATCATCAGACACTTACGTACTCCAGTTCCTTGCATGCCTCTATCATCAGACACTGACGTACTCCAGTTCCTTGCATGCCTCTATCATCAGACACTGACGTACTCCAGTTCCTTGCATGCCTCTATCATTGTGATGAAGTACTGAGATTCTGTCTTTCAAATGGCCCATTTCTTTTTCTCCTTGCAATTTTTTTCATTTATTTCTAGGAGGGATTACAGGTAATCCACTCAATGTTTCTTCTCCTCCTATTATTTACGTTTTTCAGAGTGAGATTATGAGGGAGTTTTATCTTATCTGCATTTATATTTCTTCTCTATGAATAGAGGTGGTGTTTAGTGTTGGTGTGTAGGGAATCGTTGCAGTATTTTTCTAGAGGAAAGACTATAGAGCCTAGATCAGATTTGCACCAGTTTTAGTCTTTTTAAAGATATTGCGTGGCCATAGTCTTATTTTTCGGGAATTAAATTATTTTCGGCCATTTTTGCTTCATTTAACAGTAGAGGGCTGAACTTTAATCCCGTTTCTTTGTCTAAATGGAGGTAGTGATTTTACCATGCGCTTGCAGTAACAAGATGAGTCAGAGTTGTTTACAATTTTGATTGGCTGAGATCTAACTGCTTTGAATGGCAGCGCGTTCATTGGGGCTAGAACAGAGCCGCGCAAATGACGTCCTGAGGGCAGCGTGGGGGATCCTGATTATAAATACTCACGGAAAGTCATAGTCGGTCTCTATGACTTTCCATGAGTATTTATAATCAGGCGGTCTCGCAGCACTATACTAAAACGAGCGTCCTTTTCAGGGCGAATGCAGCCGTCGGAATACACTAAAATGGTTCGTACCAAGCCACAAGCGAAGAAGAGGAAAATCTATAGAAGCCCTCAAACACTTGTCAGCATCAGCAAACAAGAATCTGCAAAGATTACTGCAACTACTAGCGTCGGGGCCGGTCCTTCTCAGAAGCCGAACAACGCAACCTTTGACAATACGACCGATGATCGACCCAAAGCTTCGAAGGCAGAGGACAACCAAGCTACGAAACCAGACATAGCAACATCACCGCTAAAACAAGATGTCGAGGCGGTAGCTCCATTGTGCAGTGACAGGGCAACATCTGCAAAACACGGCCACAAAACATCGAAGTCAGACGGTAACAATGCATTGAAACCCAACAAAATCAATCCACCGCCAAAACGAGATGTCATTGTCGAGTCTCCATCATGCAGTGTCCAGCCAACTTCGGTGAAACTTGACCAGATGCAGACGAGCCAGAATGTGAATCCGTCCCGCAGACCGCACGCTCAATCTGAGACAGAAGTTGGAACGTGCCAACTTCGCAAACAACAAAATGCTGTTTCTAACGTGGCACTACAGGAGAGGATAATTAAGATCACTCAGATGTCTGGAGGTGAGGCCTCGCTCAGGGCCCTACCCGACGATAAAGTAATCGGTATCCTTGATGCAATAACGGGCAGGAGGAGCATATCTAAAGTTTCAAGACACGACAATGGAGTTATATTAACTCTAAATAACACGGAGAAAACAAACCAACTGATGATCGAACTAGAGTCCGGACACAAAGAAGTCCAGCTGCCCCACCAGATAAAAGCTACTGTGGAGATCTTCAAGAAGACCAAAAAGATAGTTGTAAGAGAGGTCGACAACAATAGATCTACACAAGAAGTCCACAGCCGCCTGCAAACAGAAAACAAGAACATCAAAATAACACAGGTTGAAAGACTGAAGACATGGGACAAGAAGGACACCAACTTGGTTATCATAACTATCGAGGGGTCTTCAAGACCAAGTCAACTTAACCTAGACGATAGATGTCGAAAAACAGAAGAGTACATTCCTCCTGTTATGCAGTGCTCAAACTGCCAACAATTCTCGCACACTAAGAAAACATGCAGGAGAGAGGCAGTTTGTCGATACTGTGTGGGAAGTCACACTTACAATGAATGTTCTCATGCGAAAAATGATAACAACTATAAAGTGCGCAACTCCAACAGAACCTGTGCAAACTATCTTGGGAACCACGGAGCAAGATACCGTGGCTGTCCGACCTTCTATGAAACAAAGGCCATACTGAAGAAATCTGTAACCAAAAACATCTCATTCAGAGAAGCAAGACACCGAGTGGCTTCAGGTGGCATGGTAAAACAGGAGCAGCACACAAGAGCCCAGCTTGTAAAATTAACCACAGAGGTGCGAGACTTAAAACAACAACTCAAAGTCAAGAAGAAAAGGCAGCACAACGAAGACACAGATACCATAAGAGACGAAACAATAGGAGCCTTACAGAACGCCCAGGCAATGCTACAGGACATGAAATCCATCAAACACGAAATAGAAGTCGACATCGCCAAACTCGCAGAGATAAAGGAAGAGAACGAAGAAATCCTCAAAAGAATTGAAACAGAGAGAAGGATCATCGAGGATATCGTAACAAAACACAATCAAGGACGAGAAAGAAGCAAAGACACTAAAGACAAAATAACCACCGAAACCATAGAGGAACACTTTCCAAAAAGCTATCAAGAAAGAAGGAAAGAAGCGGAAGACAAAATAATCATCGAAACCTTAAAGGACTTCTTACCAAACATAATAAAGACAGTCATGAACAACACACAACCGAAACAGACATCAATGAGTAGGGACCAAACAGGCAGTTAGTGGTCCTTTTCAGGACCAGTCACCTCCAGGACTAGGAATGAGATACCAGCGAAGACGATAACACCCTATATACCCCAATATAACCGTTTGTAACCCTTCAATGGGTTTTGGTTGAACAGGGTATAACAGCAAAATAACAGACGCAAGGAAAAAAAAAAAAAAATAGTCGGTCTCTCTTGTATAATTGCCAGCCGCGTACCTCAGTAAAGTCGATTTGCCTTCAGTGGGAAAATTCGAGTTTTGGTAAGCATGATTTATTAGCATGGTACTTTATTGATTTAATTGCGAGTCCCAGCCCGATCAGTAAGTTTTCTTGGGAAGTTGATTTTTAAATTAATTCTTAAGGTGGTACCCTACAGTGAAAACTAACTTTTGTTCTAATAACATTTTCAAACTTTTTATGTGCTCAATAGACACAGTGTATGTCCATGAACCAAATTCTACAGTTTATTTTGTTAAAGAACATGTGGTTACCAAGGTAACCAAAAAAAACATCAGCCATTTTGGATTTTCACCAATTTTCGAGAGCTAAAAACTTATGTTTCCCATTGACCAAACTTTATCAAATTGCACACACATGTTGTGACTGACAATTAAAATAATTTGTCATAGGCTTTTTTTTTGATAAGTTTAAAATTCTATTTTTAATGATTTTTTTTTTAAAATACACTATATTTGTATGAAAAAAACATATTTTAAAAAATATATCAAAGCAAATTACCAAAATATCAAAAAAAAGCCTATGTCAATGTAAAGGTATATATGTGTCCTACATGCATGCCAAATTTCAGACTGATCTATTAGATAGTATGTAAAAAATAACATTTTTTGTTAATAAAATGTTAGTTTTGAGAAAAATGCATTTTAGTCACAGAGTGACTTGTCTTGTCCAATATACTCCATTCTGGGGGGCTGAATGTGTTTAAAATTGTCCAGCACTATATGCTGCACCTCCTTCAGCTTCCTGCAGCTCCTCCTCTTGCCTTTATCTTGCCTAATTTTTCTTCTTTCCTTCTACATGGTAACCAAAAAAAAACATCCGCCATTTTGGATTTTCACCAATTTTCGAGAGCTAAAAACGTACGTTTCCCATTGACCAAACTTTATCAAATTGCACACACATGTTGTGACTGACAATTAAAACAATTTGTCATAGGCTTTTTTTGATAAGTTTAAAATTCTATTTTTAATGATTTTTTTAAAAAATATACTATATTTGTATGAAAAACAATGAAAAAAAAATTTTTTTTAAATATATCAAAGCAAATTACCAAAATATCGAAAAAGCATAAGACAATTTAAAAGTATATATGTGTACTACATGCATGCCAAATTTCAGACTGATCTGTTAGATAGTTTGTTAGTAATACAATTTTTGGTTAATAAAATGTTAGTTTTAAGAAAAATGCATTTTACTCACCGAGTGCCTTGTCTTGTCCAATATAATCCATTCTGGGGGGCTGAATGTGTTTAAAATCCTCCAGGACTATATGCTGCACCTCCTTCAGCTTCCTGCAGCTCCTCCTCTCGCCGTTGTCTTGCCTCTTGCCTAATTTTTCTTCTTTTTACAAGTTTGTCAGCCTCATATTTTTGGCTGTTGGCCAGACGTTTCCTCAATCGCACCTGTCCAAGGCGTATTGAGTTTGTTCCAGATGCTTGACCATACAGCTTTTTTATTTCTGCACTGGCTGATGGACCAAAGTTGAACTCTCCAACGGCCACAAGGACACTGAATTTGGCTTTTTTAATGACACAAATTTCCGCTTGCTGCAATGACTCCATATAACATTGTGTAGGCTTTCATTTGCATTTTGTGTTGCACCTAGCTCACACCGCTTGAGCAGATGCTGATCAGTAAGACGCTCATAAATAGGGGCTAAGTGCTTATGGAGCATGTTGTAGTCTAGCGGAGTGTGAACCTTGGTCTCGTGTGGTCCGGCAGCTTCTCCTTTGGCGATGGAAGCATGATAGAAACACCAGCAGTCTTTGCCTGGCGGACACAAATTATGTTGGGGTTTGTCGTTTGTCGAATACCCATGGTAGAGAGAAGCCATGATGGCTTGTTTCATCTCTGGGACTGTACTATGCTGGCGGATGGCTCTGGTGTAGTAAATACACAATTTTCGTATGGCATTTTGGGTTAGACGACCACGGCCATTTCCCCCAAGGGTGACTTTTTGTTTCCTGCAGTCAGTAATCAGTGTCCTCAGTGCAGTGCCTAATCGCTTTGCAACATGGTTGACGCACTCTTGTTTGGTAATGTCAACTTCTGGTCCATACGGTTTGATGTCGCAGAGTCTGTTGTAGGCCTTGGAATCACCATCTGATAGCAAAAAGTGTAGCGTAGCTTGTGATTTGCCCTGAACGAAGAAAGAGAACTTCACAGGCTTTTACCTCCATCATTCCGGCTGACCCTTCGTAATTACGGCAGCAGTCCTTCTGATGCTCTGCTTTCCATTTTTCAAATTTGTCAGGCTGATTTTTCAGTTGCCACTGTCCAGTATTCTCACAGGTGTGACAGAAGGAAGACATAACATTCGTATCAATGACTATGCCAGTCAAGATGTCGATAACACTGCCAACACCTATCAGTGACTTATGACCTCTAGTTAGCCATGTTGCATCAAAGCTGACAGCGATGTCAATGACTTCTTTTTTATTAATGGTACGATGCTGTCTCTTAGCGTGCTCAGCTCGGACGATGCTGACGGAACGTTGAAATACTGTAGAGTGCATGGTATCCAAATGATCAAAAATTTGATCTGCATATTTATGAAATGTTTTCTGGTGCAGGCCAGGGAGGTCTAGGTTCTCACAGAAGAGACTGAACGTAGATGGGCCCATTCCAGACATGAGGGCACCAAGAACAGCAGATTTGTTGATTGCATGTCCACGAGGGCCGCGGCCTTCTGGTTCCCTCTCGGATGTGTACATTCTAGAAATTGCTTTTTCACATGTGTGACACACAACTTCCAGGAAGAGAGAGAAACCCTTAGACTTGGTGTTGTCAGTTCTTGTTTGCAATGTGCTTTGCTTACACGCATTGCAACACACATTTTTAAGAAGGTTGTTGAAGAAAGAAATGTCCACAATGGTTTTGTACGTAGGTTTAGGCTGGGCGCAGACAGTATTATGAGATGCAACATTCTTGCTCGTGCTCAAGTTAATTTTTATATCAGATTGACTTGGGCCAGTGGTGAATGGCACTACTAAATCAGCAATTTGAACTTTAGGCCTATCGGATAATGGTATGCAGAAATTCCATTTTGTTTGTGTATCATTCACCGCTGATTCTGTCTTACCTTTACCACTGCTAGAAATTACACACTGTCGACGCGACCTGGCAGCAGATATTTGCTTTGATCTCTTACCTGTTCTTCCCATTTTGAAGTAATAGAACACAATTCACTGAAATTTAAACGAGAAAAATATCGAACACCACGTTTACAGGCAGCGAACAAATGTTTTGTGTACGAGCGGGGCGGAAATTGCTGTAGTTATGTTCCACATTTGCGCACGCAGCCAAAATGTTGTTATGACCAATCAAAACAGGTGTTTACGTTTGCGTCTTCAATTGGTCGGGAATGAGGGCATGAGGTCACCATGTGACCACTCCTTATAAGAAAAATAGCGTAAAATTACGGAAATTTTCAAACACACATCACTCAGAGCTATGAGAAAAAAATAGATTTGAATTTGCTTTATTACGGCAGATAAAGAAATTCCCTGTGTATCGATACCAAATAGTCCACAATATGGACAGCGTAACTAAGGTATTACTGAGCGACAAATCTTGCATTTTCGGCACAAATTTGCAAATCATAGCTTGGGGGTAGTACAGAAAATATGCTTTTTGATACATCAAATGCATTTTTTATGTTATAAAACCTTGCTCATTCGATTCCTTGATGATTATTTAATAAAATAAGCTCAAAAGTAAAAAATCGATATTTTGTACGTAAAATCCAGTTTTCAGTACCGTCCACCTCCTTAATGCCAGCGCCATCAAACACCACATTATTTAGGCCCAACGTTCTTCCTTCTCTTATTATTGTTCTTCTGAGTGTTTCTTTCTTCCTTTTTTCCTCTTACCCTCAGGAACCCAAGTGAGCGCCTGTAGTGGTATTCTGTTGTTTTGCATTCGTAGGACATGACCGATATATGACCATCGTCTTTTCCTTATATAGTCGGAGACATATTTCTGCCTAGAGTCTTCTCTTATTTGTCGATTAGTCTTGAATTCTTTCCAACTGATGTTCATGAGTTTTCTAAGACATTTGTTCTCGAATGTATTCAGCTTGTTCTCCAATGATTTTGTTATTTTCCAACTCTCACAGCCGTATGTTAACACTGAGATAACATTTGAATTAAACAGACGAAGCTTGGTATGTATATTCAATGATCGTAATTTCCAAATGTTAGATAATCTATTGAAGGCGCTAGCTGCCAAAGCAATTCTAGTATGGATTTCTCTTGTTGTGTCACCATCCTGAGTCATTTTACTGCCTAAATAATTGAAACTTTCAACTTTCTGTAGTTTTTCCCCGTTCAAGATGATATCAAAGGTCTCGTTAGAAAAGTTCATAGCTTTAGTTTTAGAGGCATTTATTTGGAGACCAATTTTAACCGAGAGATGACACAAATTATTTATTGCTTCTTGGGATTGTCTTGGTGTTGAACTTAAGAATGCTACATCATCTGCGAAATCCAGGTCCCCCAGGAATTTTCCATTTGTCCATTTTATACCCAATTGTTCATTGTGGGTATAGTTTCTCATAACCCAATCAATAGCTATTCAAAAAAGTAGTGGTGACATAATACAGCCTTGTTTCACCCCTGTTTCTACTGTAAACCATTCTGTATTCCCTTTATTTGTTCTAACACAACATCTTGCATTGTCATATAGCGCTTTGATTATATTCACATATTTTGTTGGAAAACCATAGATTGTAAGTATCTTCCACAATGATGGGCGGTGTAGACTATCAAAGGCTTTTTGAAAATCGACGAAGGTGATAATAAGTGGCGATTGCCTTTCCACTGATTCTTCTATAATTGTTCTTAGTGTGAATATTTGATCAATACATGATCGTTTCGGCCTGAAACCCGCTTGTTCTTCTCTCTGATCTTTTCGTCAGCATGCAATTTAAGTCTTTCTAACATCATGCAACATAATAATTTTCCAGGTACTGATAATAGAGATATACCACGCCAGTTATTACAGTCTGATAGATCACCTTTCTTCGGTAACTTTACAATAATACTGTCTTTCCATTGTTGTGGTGGTTGTTCTTCTCTCCATACTTCATTTATAATATCTAAAATTCTCAAGAGGTTGTTGTCATTAACTGCTTTAATCATTTCCCCTGAAATTTCGTCGACTCCAGCAGCTTTAAAATTTTTTAATCTTTTAACGGCTTGTTTGATCTCGTCCAGCGTGAATTCATCGCAAGTTATTGGCAAAGTGGTTGTGGATGTTTCATTATTAAAATCAGGTGTTACTGTTGGTGGTGGTCTGTTTAGCACCTCCATGAAGTGCTCAGCCCATCTCTTCATTTGTTCTTTTTCTGTTGGTATTGAATTCCCTAATTTACCTTTAACAGGTGTTTCCATAGCAGTAGGCTGGTGACATAGTTGTTTTGTAATTTGATAAAGGCACCTACTATTACCAGTTCTTGCAGCATTTTCAGCTTCTACGGCCAGTTCATTGATGAAATGTCTTTTATCTCTTCGAGTTTTTGTCTTCACTTCTTTATTTAACAAGTTATAAGTTAGTTTGCAAGATTCAACTGCATTATGTGTACTTGCCGCTAGTAGTTTAAGTTTTGCTGTTTTCCTTTCTTGTATTTTATCCCAAGTATCTTCTCTCATCCATTTTTTCTTTTTATGTACTAGGTATCCGGTGGTCGCTACAGCTGCTTCTGTCATTGCTGTTCTCAGTTGTTCCCATTTAGTATCGATTGTCTTGGTGGTGATATCGTTGTCAATTTTGCCTAAAGCATCGAAATAGTTGTTCATTTTGACATTATATTCCTTCTTTATATCATTTGATTGCAGTCTGTGTACATCTATTCTTCTATTTTTATTCGGTTGGTATAACTTCTTCAGTTTAATTCTCATTTTAGCTATGCAGAGGTTATGATCGCTTCCGATCTCTGCACCTCTGTATGCTCTGACGTCTTGAACTGATGAGCGAAATTTAGCGCTTATGCAGAAGTGATCTATCTGGTTCTTAGTTCTGCCATCAGGTGAATTCCATGTTATCTTGTGGATATTCTTATGTGGAAAGATGGTGTCTGCCACAACGAGGTTTGATATTTCACAAAGTTCTAGAAGTCTTTCGCCATTTTGATTCATACAGCCTATGCCATGAGTACCGAGATATTCTTTGTACTCCATCGTTGTTGTCACCTACTTTGGCGTTAAAATCACCCATGACTGCTATTATGTCATGCTTGGGTATTGTGTTGATGGTACTTAGAAGTGCTTCATAGAAGTCATCTTTTGTGGTATCAAGAGCGTCGTTAGTTGGTGCATAACATTGTACAAAATTGTGGTAAACATTTGCTGTATTTAGTGTCAGCGTAGAAGTGGGCCAAAGTATTTTTGCACAGGTAGATAGGCCCTCAGTGTAAAACTGTTGTGATTGTAACCAGTCATGCAGAACCCTAGGTCAGCCGGTCTGCGCGTTGTATTACTGGGTGATGTTTACTGTGGACTCAGGTAGAGAAGGGAACAGTGGGGGAGCGGACTTTGTTGGCATGATTACGTTTGTATGGTGGTACATAATGGGAAGAGAGTAGGGGAGTTACGTGTTGAAGACTTGGGACTTAAAGGTTAAAGTCAGGGAGTTATTTGTTATATAGGAATGTATTATTAATGTGTTATTTAGCTGTTGCATTTTTTTTTTGTCTAAACAGCAGGTATAGCGGCTCTGTGGGATACAGCGAAAGTGCAAATAACTTTCCCCATGGCAAGAGTTGGCATCTCAGACAGAGAAGGGTTTGAGATTTTGCCAGAGGCGGACGAAGAAATAAAGAACCCGTTTTTCCCAGGCAGGGGAAGGCATTTCTCGAGTGGAATAGGATTTGGTGGATAAATCCTGAGCGCTGAGCTCGTTGTTACACACGCAAATTTGGCATGCTGCCAGCATTGTCGTAATCATTTTGCTTCGCCCCTGCCATAATAAAGCCGAAGGCCCATCACCCAGAGATAGGTAATCGGGCAAGTAAACGTCAGATGTGATAGTAGAAACCAGCTACAGTTCCAGCCCAGAATCCCGTGGGGTTCTTGTAAACCTTAGTCATCAATTCCAGAATTTGTGGAGAGAGAAAGGGTGAAAATACTCTCTACAGATGTTAGAGCAGAGGACAGCTGCTGAAGTGTAGTCTACAGGGGTAGACCAGAAAGACAGAACTGAGACATAGTTTTGTTGAAGATCATAGCAGAGGACAGCTGCTGAAGGTTAGAGGTGCAGTTAGCTGTGCAGCAGTGTTCAGGAGATTTTCAGGATAGGCTGGGTAGTTAAGAAGTCTGTGCAGTGATTGTGTAGACAATTCGTAGTAGTTCCAGAGGACTGTGAGATTAGCAGCAACATTAGAAGTTAGAACAGCTAGGTTGGAGTGGAGGCTTGACATCCGAGACCCCACCAAGTGCAGTGTGGTTTATTTCATGTAACCTTACCTTCTTTCTCCATACAGGTGAAACTTGTGGGTGAAGGGTTGGGTTTTGATGATACATCATTTGTAATTTTGCCTGAATTTGTTTTCCAGGAGTGCTTACACTGCATTTTTATCCTTTTGACATGCATTTGATTACTTGTTTGTGTGTATAATAAAACTTGTACATTATAGCTGGAATCAGTCATTTCAATTACGTACAGTAGCTATTTGTTGTCTGTATTGTGGTGTATGTGAATCTTGATATAACCTTATCCCCTTAGGGTAGTTAGAGGTAGTTAAAGCTATAGCCAGCTAAAACGTCTGAAGTGGCGAGGGAAGAGTCTATTCTAGGTTCTCACCCTCGGGACCAATAGTTTCAACTTTTCACATTTCACTATCATTTTCACCTAAATCTATCTTTTCCAGTCTTTCTTTTCCCTAGTGTCTTGTCACTATATGTAGACAGCCTATAGTCTTAAATCCACTTCGTGACAATCATCAGACACTTACGTACTCCAGTTCCTTGCACGCCTCTATCATCAGACACTTACGTACTCCAGTTCCTTGCATGCCTCTATCATCAGACACTTACGTACTCCAGTTCCTTGCATGCCTCTATCAACAGACACTGACGTACTCCAGTTCCTTGCATGCCTCTATCATCAGACACTTACGTACTCCAGTTCCTTGCATGCCTCTATCATCAGACACTTACATACTCCAGTTCCTTGCATGCCCCTATCATCAGACACTTACGTACTCCAGTTCCTTGCATGCCCCTATCATCAGACACTTACATACTCCAGTTCCTTGCATGCCCCTATCATCAGACACTTATGTACTCCAGTTCCTTGCATGCCCCTATCATCAGACACTTACATACTCCAGTTCCTTGCATGCCCCTATCATCAGACACTTACATACTCCAGTTCCTTGCATGCCTCTATCATCAGACACTTACGTACTCCAGTTCCTTGCATGCCTCCATCATCAGACAATTACGTACTCCAGTTCCTTGCATGCCTCTATCATCAGACACTTACATACTCCAGTTCCTTGCATGCCTCTATCATCAGACACTTATGTACTCCAGTTCCTTGCATGCCTCTATCATCAGACACTTACATACTCCAGTTCCTTGCATGCCTCTATCATCAGACACTTACATACTCCAGTTCCTTGCATACCTCCATCATCAGACAATTACATACTCCAGTTCCTTGCATGCCTCTATCATCAGACACTTACATACTCCAGTTCCTTGCATGCCCCTATCATCAGACACTTATGTACTCCAGTTCCTTGCATGCCTCTATCATCAGACACTTACATACTCCAGTTCCTTGCATGCCTCCATCATCAGACAATTACGTACTCCAGTTCCTTGCATGCCTCTATCATCAGACACTTACATACTCCAGTTCCTTGCATGCCTCTATCATCAGACACTTACATACTCCAGTTCCTTGCATGCCCCTATCATCAGACACTTACATACTCCAGTTCCTTGCATGCCCCTATCATCAGATATTTACATACTCCAGTTCCTTGCATGCCTCTATCATCAGATATTTACATACTCCAGTTCCTTGCATGCCTCTATCATCAGACACTTACATACTCCAGTTTCTTGCATGCCCCTATCATCAGACACTTACATACTCCAGTTCCTTGCATGCCCCTATCATCAGACACTTACATACTCCAGTTTCTTGCATGCCCCTATCATCAGACACTTACATACTCCAGTTCCTTGCATGCCCCTATCATCAGACACTTACATACTCCAGTTTCTTGCATGCCCCTATCATCAGACACTTACATACTCCAGTTTCTTGCATGCCCCTATCATCAGACACTTACATACTCCAGTTCCTTGCATGCCCCTATCATCAGACACTTACATACTCCAGTTCCTTGCATGCCCCTATCATCAGACACTTACATACTCCAGTTCCTTGCATGCCCCTATCATCAGACACTTACATACTCCAGTTCCTTGCATGCCTCTATCATCAGACACTTACATACTCCAGTTCCTTGCATGCCTCTATCATCAGACACTTACATACTCCAGTTCCTTGCATGCCCCTATCATCAGACACTTACATACTCCAGTTCCTTGCATGCCCCTATCATCAGACACTTACATACTCCAGTTCCTTGCATGCCTCTATCATCAGACACTTACATACTCCAGTTCCTTGCATGCCCCTATCATCAGACACTTACATACTCCAGTTCCTTGCATGCCTCTATCATCAGACACTTACATACTCCAGTTCCTTGCATGCCCCTATCATCAGACACTTACATACTCCAGTTCCTTGCATGCCCCTATCATCAGACACTTACATACTCCAGTTCCTTGCATGCCTCTATCATCAGACACTTACATACTCCAGTTCCAGTTCCTTGCATGCCCCTATATCATCAGACACTTACACTTTCTCCAGTTCCTTGCATGCCCCTATCATCAGACACTTACATACTCCAGTTCCTTGCATGCCTCTATCATCAGACACTTACATACTCCAGTTCCTTGCATGCCCCTATCATCAGACACTTACATACTCCAGTTCCTTGCATGCCCCTACATACTCCAGTTCCTTGCATGCCCCTATCATCAGACACTTACATACTCCAGTTCCTTGCATGCCCCTATCATCAGACACTTACATACTCCAGTTCCTTGCATGCCCCTATCATCAGACACTTACATACTCCAGTTCCTTGCATGCCTCTATCATCAGACACTTACATACTCCAGTTCCTTGCATGCCTCTATCATCAGACACTTACATACTCCAGTTCCTTGCATGCCCCTATCATCAGACACTTACATACTCCAGTTCCTTGCATGCCTCTATCATCAGACACTTACATACTCCAGTTCCTTGCATGCCTCTATCATCAGACACTTACATACTCCAGTTCCTTGCATGCCCCTATCATCAGACACTTACATACTCCAGTTCCTTGCATGCCTCTATCATCAGACACTTACATACTCCAGTTCCTTGCATGCCTCTATCATCAGACACTTACATACTCCAGTTCCTTGCATGCCTCTATCATCAGACACTTACATACTCCAGTTTCTTGCATGCCCCTATCATCAGACACTTACATACTCCAGTTCCTTGCATGCCTCTATCATCAGACACTTACATACTCCAGTTCCTTGCATGCCCCTATCATCAGACACTTACATACTCCAGTTCCTTGCATGCCCCTATCATCAGACACTTACATACTCCAGTTCCTTGCATGCCCTGATCATCAGACACTTACATACTCCAGTTCCTTGCATGCCTCTATCATCAGACACTTACATACTCCAGTTCCTTGCATGCCTCTATCATCAGACACTTACATACTCCAGTTCCTTGCATGCCCCTATCATCAGACACTTACATACTCCAGTTCCTTGCATGCTATCATCAGACACTTACATACTCCAGTTCCTTGCATGCCTCTATCATCAGACACTTACATACTCCAGTTCCTTGCATGCCCCTATCATCAGACACTTACATACTCCAGTTCCTTGCATGCCTCTATCATCAGACACTTACATACTCCAGTTCCTTGCATGCCTCTATCATCAGACACTTACATTCATCAGACACTTACATACTCCAGTTCCTTGCATGCCTCTATCATCAGACACTTACATACTCCAGTTCCTTGCATGCCCCTATCATCAGACACTTACATACTCCAGTTCCTTGCATGCCTCTATCATCAGACACTTACATACTCCAGTTATCATCAGACACTTACATACTCCAGTTCCTTGCATGCCTCTATCATCAGACACTTACATACTCCAGTTCCTTGCATGCCCCTATCATCAGACACTTACATACTCCAGTTCCTTGCATGCCCCTATCATCAGACACTTACATACTCCAGTTCCTTGCATGCCTCTATCATCAGACACTTACATACTCCAGTTCCTTGCATGCCTCTATCATCAGACACTTACATACTCCAGTTCCTTGCATGCCCCTATCATCAGACACTTACATACTCCAGTTCCTTGCATGCCTCTATCATCAGACACTTACATACTCCAGTTCCTTGCATGCCCTCTATCATCAGACACTTACATACTCCAGTTCCTTGCATGCCCTATCATCAGACACTTACATACTCCAGTTCCTTGCATGCCTCTATCATCAGACACTTACATACTCCAGTTCCTTGCATGCCTCTATCATCAGACACTTACATACTCCAGTTCCTTGCATGCCCCTATCATCAGACACTTACATACTCCAGTTCCTTGCATGCCCCTATCATCAGACACTTACATACTCCAGTTCCTTGCATGCCTCTATCATCAGACACTTACATACTCCAGTTCCTTGCATGCCCCTATCATCAGACACTTACATACTCCAGTTCCTTGCATGCCTCTATCATCAGACACTTACATACTCCAGTTCCTTGCATGCCCCTATCATCAGACACTTACATACTCCAGTTCCTTGCATGCCTCTATCATCAGACACTTACATACTCCAGTTCCTTGCATGCCTCTATCATCAGACACTTACATACTCCAGTTCCTTGCATGCCCCTATCATCAGACACTTACATACTCCAGTTCCTTGCATGCCTCTATCATCAGACACTTACATACTCCAGTTCCTTGCATGCCCCTATCATCAGACACTTACATACTCCAGTTCCTTGCATGCCTCTATCATCAGACACTTACATACTCCAGTTCCTTGCATGCCTCTATCATCAGACACTTACATACTCCAGTTCCTTGCATGCCCCTATCATCAGACACTTACATACTCCAGTTCCTTGCATGCCCCCTATCATCAGACACTTACATACTCCAGTTCCTTGCATGCCCCTATCATCAGACACTTACAGTTCCTTACTCCAGTTCCTTGCATGCCCCTATCATCAGACACTTACATACTCCAGTTCCTTGCATGCCCCTATCATCAGACACTTACATACTCCAGTTCCTTGCATGCCCTCTATCATCAGACACTTACATACTCCAGTTCCTTGCATGCCTCTATCATCAGACACTTACATACTCCAGTTCCTTGCATGCCCCTATCATCAGACACTTACATACTCCAGTTCCTTGCATGCCTCTATCATCAGACACTTACATACTCCAGTTCCTTGCATGCCTCTATCATCAGACACTTACATACTCCAGTTCCTTGCATGCCCCTCTATCATCAGACACTTACATACTCAGTTCCTTGCATGCCCCTATCATCAGACACTTACATACTCCAGTTCCTTGCATGCCTCTATCATCAGACACTTACATACTCCAGTTCCTTGCATGCCCCTATCATCAGACACTTACATACTCCAGTTCCTTGCATGCCCCTATCATCAGACACTTACATACATCAGTTTCCTTGCATGCCTCTATCATCAGACACTTACATACTCCAGTTCCTTGCATGCCTCTATCATCAGACACTTACATACTCCAGTTCCTTGCATGCCCCTATCATCAGACACTTACATACTCCAGTTCCTTGCATGCCTCTATCATCAGACACTTACATACTCCAGTTCCTTGCATGCCCCTATCATCAGACACTTACATACTCCAGTTCCTTGCATGCCCCCTATCATCAGACACTTACATACTCCAGTTCCTTGCATGCCCCTATCATCAGACACTTACATACTCCAGTTCCTTGCATGCCTCTATCATCAGACACTTACATACTCCAGTTCCTTGCATGCCCCTATCATCAGACACTTACATACTCCAGTTCCTTGCATGCCTCTATCATCAGACACTTACATACTCCAGTTCCTTGCATGCCTCTATCATCAGACACTTACATACTCCAGTTCCTTGCATGCCCCTATCATCAGACACTTACATACTCCAGTTCCTTGCATGCCTCTATCATCAGACACTTACATACTCCAGTTCCTTGCATGCCTCTATCATCAGACACTTACATACTCCAGTTCCTTGCATGCCTCTATCATCAGACACATACTCCAGTTCCTTGCATACATACTCCAGTTCCTTGCATGCCCCTATCATCAGACACTTACATACTCCAGTTCCTTGCATGCCTCTATCATCAGACACTTACATACTCCAGTTCCTTGCATGCCCCTATCATCAGACACTTACATACTCCAGTTCCTTGCATGCCTCTATCATCAGACACTTACATACTCCAGTTCCTTGCATGCCCCTATCATCAGACACTTACATACTCCAGTTCCTTGCATGCCTCTATCATCAGACACTTACATACACTCCCGTTCCTTGCATGCCTCTATCATCAGACACTTACATACTCCAGTTCCTTGCATGCCCCTATCATCAGACACTTACATACTCCAGTTCCTTGCATGCCCCTATCATCAGACACTTACATACTCCAGTTCCTTGCATGCCTCTATCATCAGACACTTACATACTCCAGTTCCTTGCATGCCCCTATCATCAGACACTTACATACTCCAGTTCCTTGCATGCCCCTATCATCAGACACTTACATACTCCAGTTCCTTGCATGCCTCTATCATCAGACACTTACATACTCCAGTTCCTTGCATGCCTCTATCATCAGACACTTACATACTCCAGTTCCTTGCATGCCCCTATCATCAGACACTTACATACTCCAGTTCCTTGCATGCCCTTATCATCAGACACTTACATACTCCAGTTCCTTGCATGCCTCTATCATCAGACACTTACATACTCCAGTTCCTTGCATGCCCCTATCATCAGACACTTACATACTCCAGTTCCTTGCATGCCTCTATCATCAGACACTTACATACTCCAGTTCCTTGCATGCCCTATCATCAGACACTTACATACTCCAGTTCCTTGCATGCCTCTATCATCAACACTTACATACTCCAGTTCCTTGCATGCCCTATCATCAGACACTTACATACTCCAGTTCCTTGCATGCCTCTATCATCAGACACTTACATCCCTATCATCAGACACTTACATACTCCAGTTCCTTGCATGCCCCTATCATCAGACACTTACATACTCCAGTTCCTTGCATGCCTCTATCATCAGACACTTACATACTCCAGTTCCTTGCATGCCCCTATCATCAGACACTTACATACTCCAGTTCCTTGCATGCCTCTATCATCAGGACACTTACATACTCCAGTTCCTTGCATGCCTCTATCATCAGACACTTACATACTCCAGTTCCTTGCATGCCCCTATCATCAGACACTTACATACTCCAGTTCCTTGCATGCCCCTATCATCAGACACTTACATACTCCAGTTCCTTGCATGCCTCTATCATCAGACACTTACATACTCCAGTTCCTTGCATGCCCCTATCATCAGACACTTACATACTCCAGTTCCTTGCATGCCTCTATCATCAGACACTTACATACTCCAGTTCCTTGCATGCCTCTATCATCAGACACTTACATACTCCAGTTCCTTGCATGCCTCTATCATCAGACACTTACATACTCCAGTTCCTTGCATGCCCCTATCATCAGACACTTACATACTCCAGTTCCTTGCATGCCTCTATCATCAGACACTTACATACTCCAGTTCCTTGCATGCCTCTATCATCAGACACTTACATACTCCAGTTCCTTGCATGCCTCTATCATCAGACACTTACATACGCCACTTTTCCTTGCATGCCCCTATCATCAGACACTTACATACTCCAGTTCCTTGCATGCCCCTATCATCAGACACTTACATACTCCAGTTCCTTGCATGCCCCTATCATCAGACACTTACATACTCCCAGCCCCTATCATCAGACATTTTCCAGTTTGTTCTTGCATGCCTCCATCATCAGACACACTTACATCCTCCAGTTCCTTGCATGCCCCTATCATCAGACACTTACATACTCCAGTTCCTTGCATGCCTCTATCATCAGACACTTACATACTCCAGTTCCTTGCATGCCTCTATCATCAGACACTTACATACTCCAGTTTCTTGCATGCCTCTATCATCAGACACTTACGTACTCCAAGTTCCTTGCATGCCTCTATCATCAGACACTTACATACTCCAGTTTCTTTTTCCTTGCATGCTCCCCCCCTCTATCATCAGACACTTACATACTCCAGTTCCTAGCATACCCCTATCATCAGACACTTACATACTCCAGTTCCTAGCATGCCCCTATCATCAGACACTTACATACTCCAGTTCCTAGCATGCCCCCTATCATCAGACACTTTACATACTCCAGTTCCTTGCATGCCCCTATCATCAGACACTTACATACTCCAGTTCCTTGCATGCCCCTATCATCAGACACTTACATACTCCAGTTCCTTGCATGCCCCTATCATCAGACACTTACATACTCCAGTTCCTTGCATGCCTCTATCATCAGACACTTACATACTCCAGTTCCTTGCATGCCTCTATCATCAGACACTTACATACTCCAGTTCCTTTCATGCCTCTATCATCAGACACTTACATTCTCCTGTTCCTTGCATGCCTCTATCATCAGTCACTTACATCCTCCAGTTCCTTGCATGCCCCTATCATCAGACACTTACATACTCCAGTTCCTTGCATGCCCCTATCATCAGACACTTGCATACTCCAGTTTTCCCTTTCCTTGCATTGCTCTATCATCAGACACTTACATACTCCAGTTCCTTGCATGCCCCTATCATCAGACACTTACATACTCCAGTTCCTTGCATGCCCCTATCATCAGACACTTACATACTCCAGTTCCTTGCATGCCTCTATCATCAGACACTTACATACTCCAGTTCCTTGCATGCCCTTATCATCAGACACTTACATACTCCAGTTCCTTGCATGCCCCTATCATCAGGACACTTACATACTCCAGTTCCTTGCATGCCCCTATCATCAGACACTTACATACTCCAGTTCCTTGCATGCCCCTATCATCAGACACTTACATACTCCAGTTCCTTGCATGCCCCTATCATCAGACACTTACATACTCCAGTTCCTTGCATGCCTCTATCATACTTAACAGGACACACTTACATACTCCAGTTCCTTGCATGCCCTATCATCAGACACTTACATACTCCAGTTCCTTGCATGCCCCTATCATCAGACACTTACATACATACTCCAGACACTTACATTTACTTTCCTTGCATGCCCCTATCATCAGACACTTACATACTCCAGTTCCTTGCATGCCCCTATCATCAGACACTTACATACTCCAGTTCCTTGCATGCCCCTATCATCAGACACTTACATACTCCAGTTCCTTGCATGCCCCTATCATCAGACACTTACATACTCCAGTTCCTTGCATGCCCCTATCATCAGACACTTACATACTCCAGTTCCTTGCATGCCTCTATCATCAGACACTTACATACTCCAGTTCCTTGCATGCCCCTATCATCAGACACTTACATACTCCAGTTCCTTGCATGCCCCTATCATCAAGATAAAAGGTTAAAAAAAAAAAAGTAAAGGTAGTCCCATAGCATGCATATACTGCCATAGGGGAGTGAAGAGCTAGAGAATGATTTGAAATAAATGAAACTGCCTATGATGATCCTTAGAGTGGATGAATATGAAAGTACTGCCAACAAAGGCACTGAATGTTGAATAAAGTTGGGTAATAATAGTACATTATCATTCTTAAGCATACAACATCAACATTTATCGGTATGTAACTAATCAATGTATATCCCTAAAAAAAAATATTTTTTTTAAAAATATTTTAAAATGTGTATGCTGTTTGTCTTACAAGTGATGACAATTCACCTACATTTGTCACTGTAGTTATTACAAGTATTTAACGGCTTCAGCAAGAATTTTCATTACCAATACCAATATTACTATAACAAAAAAAGCACCTTACCAGCAACAAGAAAACACGCTAACTTAAAATTACATGTTCATCACATGTAAGAAAACTCACGTCTTTTGGAGGGGATGGCACTATCAGAGTTGTCTGAGAAGATGATGGCAGCTCAGTCAAGGGTGAAGACCACTTGCTACCACCAGGCTTTTCTGTACTTCTGTGGCCACTATGGGAAAAACTAGATGAAGACCCTTTTAAATCAAAGGATTTAACAGCCGCTTTCCCCTTTCTAACCAGTGCAGCCTCATCAAAAGTCATGAAGTCTTCAAAAGACATTTCTTCTTTTAATGGCGATTTTATGTTCTTCGTGTCCTTAACAGATTTCATTTCTTTCATTGTTACGAGTGAATCAGAATCCCCATTTTTCATGAAATTCTCTATGTTGCTACTACCTTGTGAGTTTAGACCTGGGAATGTTAACGGACGATGGTTTGATTTCAGGGCTTGAAGTAACATGATCAGATGAGACATTACATTTGGTGAATTTTAATGAGGGTGTTTTCTTGGTTACAGATGCTGTCTGCTTGGAGTTCTTAGATGACAAAGCTTCTGTTTTAATATGGATAGCATCAGAGAATAAGTCAAACCCCAGGATCTTCAAAAAACATTTTTTATGTTTTCTTCGCTTGTGACTGAAAGATGAAAAATCTAACTTTGATTCAGGATATACTGATGAAGTGTTTGCAGTTTGTCTGGTCTTGTCACTGTGTGATAAAGAACCATTCTCTATTATCATGCATGCACCTTGTTCATCTTTAATGTTGACAGGTGGTGTAGCTCTGTTGGCTGATTGAGTAGATATAGGGATGTGACCAGATCTGCCATGACTGTGGGCTGAGTAAACTGACCTGTCCTTAGTCGTACAATGCTCCCTGGATGAAAGTCTGTCATTTTGGCAATGGTTTGCTGTAGGGCTTGATAAAGATTTCTCTTCAAAGGCTGAATTGGTAAATGAAGATTTTTCTCTGGAGGATGAATGGGTAGATGATGATTTCTTTTTAGTTTTATAAAGATGTGGTGAATATTTCTCTTCAGAGACTGAATGGCTAGATAATTTCTCTTTAAAGTCTGTATGACTAGAAGAAGCTTTCTCTTTACAGTTTGAATCACTAGATGAATATTTCTCTTTAGAGGTTGATCGCCTAAATGATTTTTCTTTTAGAGTCTGAATGAGTAGATGAATATTTCTCTTTACTGGCTGAATGAGTATTAGAAAGTTTCTCTTTAGAGGCTGAATGATCAGATAAAAATTTCTCTTTAGTGGCTGAATGGTCAAATGATTTCTCTTTAATCTCGTTAGAGTTTGTATGAGTAGATGAAAACTTCTCAGATGCTGAATGGTTCAATGAAGTTTTATCTCTGGGGGCAGAATAGCCAGAAGAGGATTTTTCTCTGAATGCTGAACAACTTGATGATAATTTATTTTTAGAGGCTGAATGGCTAGAGGAACATTTCTCTTTAGATGCTGAAAAAGTAGATGAAGAATTCTCTTTTGAGGCTGAATAACCAGATGAAGATTTCACTTTTGAGGACCCTGACTTTTCCTTTGGTGAGGACGAACGATTTTTCACTCTGGAAGAAGATGAGCTTGAAATGCAGTTGGAGAAAGCCTTGTTTGTCTCACAATAAGGACTGAAGTGATTGTGTGCATCAAATGGACTAGAGGAAATGTCATCATGAAGAACAGAGGAACTGTCCTTACTGGATGAGCTTGTTTTTCTGCTATCTGATATCTCATAAGAGCTAGAGACAGGTTTAGAATGTCTGTGAGAATGATCAGATATTCTGTGGGGTGCTGAAGAACTTGAATGATGCCTGGGAGATAAGGCAGACTTCTTACAAGGCAATGGGGATGATGCAATATGAGACTGGGATCTGTGAGGGTCCACAAACTTGCTAAACAAAGACGTGGCTGCATTTTCTTTCTCCTGCTTGTTTTTTAACTCCACTGAAATTGGTGTGGGCAAGTATCCTTTAGGATCTATTACTATGGTATCTGATACAGGCAATGGAGAGTACCTTTCTTCAGGCACTGGAGAGTAGCTTTCTTTGGGCACAGGAGAGTAGCTTTCCTCAAGCAGTGGAGTATACCTTTCTTCAGGAGCTGGAGAGTATCTTTCTTCAGGAGCTGGAGAGTAGCTTTCTTCTGGCACTGGAGTATACCTTTCTTCAGGCACTGGAGAGTACCTTTCTTCAGGAGCTGCAGAGTAGCTTTCTTTGGGCAAAAGAGTGGACCTTTCTTCAGGCACTAGAGTGTATCTTTCTTTAGGCACTGGAGAGTACCTTTCTTCAGGAGCTTGAGAGTAGCTTTCTTTTGGCAAAAGAGTGTACCTTTCTTCAGGAGCTGGAGAGTAGCTTTCTTTGGGCAATGGAGTGTACCTTTCTTCTGGCACTGGAGAGTAACTTTCTTTAGGCAATGGAGTGTACCTATCTTCAGGCACTGAAAAGTATCTTTCGTTGGGCAATGGAGAGTACTTTTGTTTTGGCAATGGAGTGTACCTTTCTTTGGGCAATGGAGTGTACCTTTCTTTGGGCAATGGAGTGTACCTTTCTTTGGGCAATGGAATGTACCTTTCTTTGGGCAATGGAGTGTACCTTTCTTTAGGTAATGGAGTGTAACTTTCTTTGGGCAATGGAGAGCACCTTTCTTTGCCTCCATCATACATCAATACTGGTGCTGAAGAATATATTTCTTCCTTGGTTTCAGCATTTGTTACAGGCTGTGAGGCATGTCTTTGTTTCTTAATTCTAATATCTGATATAATTTTGGGAGAATATCTCTTTTCCTTAACTTTGGAATTTGAGACAGGCTTTGTGGAATATCTTTCTTTTTTGTCTCTAATTTCTGACATATGATGGGGGAAATGTCTCTTTTCTTTGATTATAATATTTGATTTAGGTTGGGAATATTTTTTTTTCACGGCTTGGTCATTTGATGATGGTTCCTTGACATTAATAACTGACATGAGTTCAGAATATCTGTCTTCAGAAACATTAACACTTGCTACAGGTTGTGGGGAATATCTTTCTGAAATGTCTCTGGTATTTGATATAGACTGGGAGGAGTATCTTTCTTCACTTAATCTTGTATTTGATACACGGTTCACGGAGTACCTTTCTTCACATAATCTGGTATTTGATATGGGCTTTGGAGAATATCTTTCTTCACTTAATCTGGTATCTGATATGGGCTTTGGAAAACATCTTTCTTCACTTAATCTGGTATTTGATATGGGATCTGGAGAGTATCGTTCTTCAGTTATTCTGATATCTAATCTAGGCTGTGAGGAATAACTTTCTTCACTTAATCTGGGGGGGGTATTTGATACAGGCTCTGGGAGAGTATCTTTCTTCACTTAACCTGGTATGTGATAACGGCTTTGGAGAGTATTTTTCTTCACTTAATCTGGTATTTGGTATAGGCTTTGGAGAGTATTGTTCTTCAGTTATTCTGATATCTAATCTAGGCTGTGAGGAATGTCTTTCTTCACTTAATCTGGTATGTGATATAGGCTTTGGAGAGTATCTTTCTTCACTTAACTTGGTATGTGATAACAGCTTTGGAGAGTATTTTTTCTTCACTTAATCTGGTATTTGGTTATAGGCTTTGGAGAGTATCGTTTTTCAGTTATTCTGATATCTAATCTAGGCTGTGAGGAAATATCTTTCTTCACTAAATCTGGTATTTGATATAGGCTTAGGGGAGCATCTTTCTTCACTCAACCTGGTATGTGATAAAGGCTTTGGGGAGTATCTTTCTTCACCTAATCTGGTATCTGATATAGGCTTCGGGGAGTATCTGTCTCTACTTAATCTGGTATTTGATACAGGTTGTGGAGAGTATCTTTCTTTTAATCTGATATCTGATTGAGGTTGTGAGGAATAATCCATTTTCACTTAATCTGGTATTTGATGCAGGCTGTGGAGAGTATCTACCTTTAGTTAATCTATCATTTGATTTAGGCTGTGAGGAATAAATGTCTTCAGTTAATCTGGTATTTGATATAGGCTTTGGAGAGTATCTTTCTTCAGTTAATTTGATATGTGATATAGACTTTGGAGAGTATCTTTCTTCAGTTAATCTGCTATGTGATATAGACTTTGGAGAGTATCTTTCTTCACTGAACCTGGTACTTGATACAGGCTGTGGAGAGTATCTTTCTTCACTTAATGTGATATTTGATACAGGCTGTGGAGAGTATCTTTCTTCACTTAATCTGGTATTTAATTTGGTCTTTGGAGAATATCTTTCTTCATTTAATCTGATATTTGATACAAGTTGTGGAGAGTATCTTCCTTTAGTTAATTTCAAATTTGATTTAGGCTGTGAGGAATATCTTTCTTCACGTAATCTGGTTTTTGATTTAGGCTGTGAGGAATTTTTTTCTTCACTTAATCTGGTATTTGATGTAGGCTGTGGGGAGTATCTTCCTTCATTTAATCTGGTATCTGATACAGGCTGTGGAGAGTACCTTCCTTCACTCAATCTGGTGTCTGATACAGGGTGTGGAGAGTATCTTCCTTCACTCAATCTGGTATCTGATACAGGCTGTGGAGAGTATCTTCCTTCACTCAATCTGGTGTCTGATACAGGCTGTGGAGAGTTATCTTTCTTCACTTAATCTGGTATATTTGATATGGGCTTTGGAGAATATCTTTCTTCACTTAATCTGATATTTGATACAAGTTGTGGAGAGTATCTTCCTTTAGTTAATTTCAAATTTGATTTAGGCTGTGAGGAATATCTTTCTTCACGTAATCTGGTATTTGATTTAGGCTGTGAGGAATTTTTTCCTTCACTTAATCTGGTATCTGATACAGGCTGTGGAGAGTATCTTCCTTCACTCAATCTGGTGTCTGATACAGGCTGTGGAGAGTATCTTTCTTCAATTATTCTGATATCTGATGTAGGCTGGGGAGAATATCTTTCTTCACTTAATCTGCTATTTAGCATATGTTGTGGGGAACATCTTTTTTCACTTAAACTGATATTTGATACATGCTGGGGGGAATATTTTTCTTTTCCTTAAACTGGTATTTGATAAAAGGCTGGGGAGAATTTTTTTCTTCACTGGAAATATCTGATAAAGTTGGAGAGAATACCTTTCTTCACTGAGTTTAATATTAGTCACAGGCTGTGGGGATATGTTTCTTCACTTAAACTGATATTTGATGCAAGTTGTGGGGAATACCGTCTTTTATTTGATATAGGTTGGGAGTAATCTATTTTGTCTTTCACATTAATGTTTGCCAAGGGCTGGGGTGAATATCTTTTTTCTTGGTTTCATTAACAGAGGTAGAGACTGGGGGGAGTATCTATCATCTGTAACTTTTGTATCTGATAATGGTTTATAACAGCCATATTTCCCTTCTTTAACTCTGGATATAACTGCAATAGGCGTAGGTGAATACCACGGCCCCACCTAAGTAACAGACTTCCATAACTTTCCACCCATAGTATTAATGGCAGGACATGTTGGTGATTACAACTCCTCTCCTACATCCAAATTGCTCTGGCTTTCAACATCAATATTCAATGTAATGTCTCTCTTCCAGACTTCATCTTCACGGGGACAACATTTGACTCCCTTTCATATTCATCATTCCTCGGTCAATACATGACCTATCAAGGTTTATAGAAGATGCTGGTGTGTCCTGTTTTCAGTACCATCACTTGCCTCTGTCTTTTTTCTTCTTCACACCAGATGCCAACAGATCAGCCATGGAATGTCTCAATAAAGGTTTAGATGAAGACATGATGATGACTTTTGATATTTATCCACAGGGGACTCTGAAGTTTTTTTTTTCTGATGTAATTTTGCATGGATTCAAAGACAATGATGCTGCTCCACGGTGACTGGATACTGGTGATATTGAGCTGTGATGAGCTGATGATGATGAAGACCTATTGATGAAACTGATTTTGGTAATGACCTGTCATGTGCAGATATCAATGGTGACCTGCGATGACTGAAACAATGGTGTGATGGTGACCTGTGTGGACTTGGTGCTGGTGATAACCTACTATGTTTGGGATCCAGATGTCAATGACAACTTTCTTATGAGATTCTGATGATGAAGCATTAATTTTGCTTTTAATGTTTTTCTGCACCAGATGTTTGCTTTTCAGCATCCCTCAAAGTGCACAGATGCTGGAGATGACTTGCACTGATTAGATGCTGGAGATGACTTGTGTTGAGCAGATGCTGAAGATGCTGACCTTTGTGACCTGATGATGATGATATCTGTTATGGAGAGCATGATGAAGAACAACTTGATTTACTAGAAATACTAGTGTTACTGCTTTTAGTTTGGTCCATTTCAAATTTCATTTCTACTTCAGCATCGTCACCTTGCATAGAAGATGATAATGATAGTCTGCAATGAATAGAAGATGGTGATGAAAACTGTTTATGCAAATCTGAGGATGAGGCACTGGCTCTGCTCTTTTTCCTTTTCACTTTTTCACACTTATCCTCTTCACCATCATCAGAGTGCAGAGATTCATGCAGATAATTTGATGGTCTGCAATGTGCAGACACTGAAGATGTGACCTATTATGACCTGATGATGGTGGCGGTCTCTTATGGGATTTTGATGATGATGATGAAGCTTTTGATTTACCAACAATATCAGTATTGTCTGCTGTTTTTACTTCTGTCCTTGTTAGAGATGCATGTCCCCCTATCCTTTACAGTCAGTGCTCAAAGTCTGACAAAGTAGCGGATGACCTGTTATGTGCAGATGCTGAAGATGATGACTTATGTGACCTGATGACGGTGGTTGTCTCTTATGAGAGCTTGATAAAGATGAAGCATCTGATTTACCAACAATATCTGTATTTGCTATTTTTACTTCTGTCCTTGCTAGCTATGCATGCCCCCTTACATTATCACAGTGCACCAGAAGCTGACAATGATGACCTATTATGTGCAGATGTTGAAGGTGAAATGCCCTATTATGATCTGATTCTGATCTCTTATGAGAGTTTGATGATGATGAAGCATCTAATTTACCAACAATATCTAAATTGCTGCTTTTACTTCTGGCCCTTGTTGATGCACACTCTCTTTCCTATATCACAGTGCTCAGAGAGCTGACAGTGATGACCTGTGATGAGCAGCTTCTGGTGAAGAGGACCAGAGATGGCCTGATGTGGGTAACGAAGACTGCTTATCAAAGCTCGATTTACTAGAAGCACTTGTGTTACTGCGTTTTCCTTATAATCTTGGTCAGACACATGTTTTTTCATTGTCCTCTGAGTGCACAGATGAAGATCTGTGAATAGATGATGTTAATGATGATGATGACTTGCTGCGCCCAGATGATGACAGATGTTTATCACCAGCATTTCTGTGTTTAATTCTTGCAGACCAACAGAGTTCATTGTCCTCAATGTCATGTACAGTGTGCTGCTTCTTTTTAACCTTTTTTATCTTGCCGAGATTCATTACTTATCTCACAAGTTTGATGACTGATGTTCTTGTTTATTCTTACTCCCACTGTCATTACCCATCAGAGCTTTCAGAAATATGTTACTCTATCAGGAAAGATTCTGAAGAAGTGCTCTAGACCTGGTTATGGAGACACCCTTTCTGATGTCACCAACCTCTCTCTGAATGATTTTTTTCTTTCTTTGATTTGTCTTAATTGCCCAAAGGATCAAAGTGACACTCTTGCCCCTCATTCTTATCACCTCGATGGCATTTCTTTAACACCAGCCTTCCTTGCTGTTATCAGCTGACGGACAAGGCTAGCATTGTTTCATCTTTAAATATTCTTCAAATTTTTGCAGCTCACGCATAAGCATTCATGGCAGAATTCATTATCACTGTCAGAGTCCAAATCATCATCTTTCACAGGGAACTTATGACCTGAATGTTTTACTGGAATGAACAGTTTTTTTCCTGTAATCTCAGACTGTTGATGTGTATCACAAACTTTTTGCTTTTTTTTGTAGGCACAACTCAGGTTCTGACACTTTTTCTACTTTCTAGAAACGTCTTCTTGCTGGGTATGTATTCAAACTGATCAATGTATCTTCTATCATTACAACAGCGTTAGCACCATCAATATCATTATCATCAATCATCATTCAAGGAGCATTCATAGAATTTTAAGGCAGATACATTTCTTCACAGGTTGAGGAACATAAACTTGCACACTCACCTCCTTCTCCCTCTTTCAACCTGATGGCTGCTGTTCGGCTTGCTTTTGTAGGAAGGTTGTATACACAGCAACTTTGGAAGTTATAGTGCCCTCAGATTTCTTATGGGTGGACATTTTCTTAGAAGTGAATTATCAATGTCATGGACCTAGGTTTTTTTCTCTTAATACTGGGGAGCTAATATTCATAACAAGAACGAGTGAGCGCTTTCTTGATTTCTTATAATGTATGACTGTAGAAACATTTTATCTGATATCTTCTTGTCTTCATTTTCTGGGAAAATTCGTACTTGTGAACCCTCCTCGCACTTCCACTGTCTGCTTGTGGATATGTTAATTATTGTTCTTTGTTTTTATTGACACGGTCAGGTCATCTCTCCTCCCTGATTGATATTATTACTGTTCATTGTCCCCGTCACCCTCTTCTCACAGAAAGAATATCCAGCTGTATCTTGCATCAGACTCTTCTCCACACTCCTGTCAGGTTTATGAGTTTGTTTCAATCACCAAATTAGACCTGTTACTACTTTTCTAGGACCACTGGGAAGGAATTCCTAAACAAGAAGAATACATCAATATTATGAAAAGCATGGAACATTCAAAAGTATCTCAAAATAACAATCTTGTTTATACAATTGTATGATGTTTATAATTACTTTAGTTATAATGGATAAAATGCCTAAATAAAGCTATAAAGTAAATAGTTTGAGGATGATAGTATACAGTAATACATGAATTGAGAGAGACAGGTAAGGGCAGAAGGTTAGATGGGCACTGCGTTGCCCAATTCCTTACAACCCAATTTAGGCTAATTAAGAGTATCAGCGTTTGTTCTCACCTGTGGGAGAATAGAAGGGAGTATAGTATGCAAAATAAGTGAAGTTAGAGTGGAAGGGCAGAATGTTTAGATGCAGTCGCTGCCCGCGCCGTAAATCTTCTCGTTAACCCTTTGAAAAATAAAGTTTTCATTCGTATTCTATGCAACTCAAGTGGTTATACATTTTTTCTGTCCTTTTGTGAGTAAACTTGTAAATCCTATAAAAACAACAAAAATGTCATGGGCAGCACATGAGCATGCATCCACAAGACACTTGTGATTTTCAATAGGACAAAGACAATACATATGTACAAATGAACAGGTATCACATTGAAAACAGTAACACATAACAAAACAATATCATGTTCTACAACACAGACAAGAAATATAAACTTATGCCATAGCAGAGAAAACAGAGTCGACAACAAAGAAACGTGTGCTCAAGAGATAGAGTAGACAACATCACTGCACTAACTCAGCATCACATTTTCAAGTGGCACATTGAACAGGGACAACAATGGAAATTACCTTATAAACTCTATTCCTAAATAAGACAACAGTGTGGAAAAGAAGACCAATGTAAGTATAGCAAGATCTTATAATAGTTAGAAATAGCGTGAAAAGAAACCAGACTCATATATCAGTGAAAAAGTGGCTTGGGTAAGGAACAGCATCAAATGGAAAAAGGACACTAGCACATAATTCAGAAGGTCCATTATCAGTCTAAGCATTACCACAATAAACAATTACTCCTTATGGAGCCTTCAGTTTAAAGAGACACCACAAAAGATCAATCCATTTAACATGCGGAAGGAAGATACACTAGCTGGGGAAATGATAATGAACAGGAAAACATGAGATATGAAGTGCAGTGCAATGTTCAGAACAGGACTAGGCCTTGTCAAGATATGGTAGAGGACAAAGATTAGCCCTGGGAGATTCTGGCTCAGACAGAAATAGCCTGAGAGATCTGGACTGACTCGAGGACATGTAACAACCGATTGACACAAATGATCTCTGGCTGCAGAAAGGATAGCTTGAGAAGATCTGGATAAGAGACAGGATAGCTTGATAGAGAATTCTATGGGCTGAGGTACACTGACAAGATGTGGAGACTCTTGACTGATAGGGACAGGATAACTAGGAGACTCTTGACTATGTACAGGTGTGAACAGCCATGAGGAAATCTGGCGGAGGCATGACAACTCGAGGATATCTGGCTGATGACAGTAGATATACTTCGAGTAGATCCTGGCAGAGGGACAGGGACAACCCGAGAGATCAGATTGAGACAGGATAGCGTCGAAAAAAAAAAGAGATAGGTTAGTACTGAGATGATCTGGCTGAGGACATGACGAATCGCGAGAGATCTGGCTGAGAACATGACAAACCGAAGAAGATCTGAAACTCAGACAGGATTAGCCTAAGGAGATCTGACACTATTGACAGCGACAGCCTGAGGAGATACTGGCTTGAGGACAGGAGAATAGCCTGAGAGATTTCGGTGGTGGCGTTCACTGCTGCACATTCTAGCTCTCTCAAAGGGCAAAGAGAATGAAAAAGCTGATTGTTAAATAACCACTGTATTCAGAAGGCCCTGTATACTTTATTAGACAAAAAATAACTCATCTCAAATTAAAAAATGAGAGTAATCAAGTAGGTTTAAAAAGATACTCTTAATTTCTGCATGGTTGAAAGAGATACTTGCACAGTGAACAAGCAGTTTAGAAAGGGTTTTCTATAAATGCTGTGGTTCCATGGAATCTTTTGGGGGGCCCGTGAATGAATCTAGGGGGTCATAGTTACATAAGCTAAAAATTTGTTAAAATGTAACATTTTTAAATTATGTTTTTTATCATACAATCTTTTGTCCAAGTGAGGGTCACCAAGCCACTTCACCCAGAACAACCAAAGGGGTCAACAGCGCCTTCACCAGAAAAACAAAGGTGTCAACAGCCTTCACCAGACAACCAAGGGGTACATACAGACCTTTCATCAGACAACCAAAGGGGTCACCAGCCTTCACCAGAAAACCATAGGGCTTTTGTTGTCTAAAAGCCTTTCACAAGACAAACCTCAAAGGGTTCATACAGCCTTCACACAGGACAAACCAAACGGGGTAGTCAGACAGCCATTCTCCATGAACAAAAACCAAAGGGGGGGTCCATAGCCTTTCACCGGTGACAATCAAAAGGGCGACACTGCACAAGCCTTCACTGTTTGGACAATCAAAGGTCGCACAGCCTTTCACTGGGACAGAGTCAAAGGGGTCCATCAAGCCTTCACCCGGAACAATCAAAAAGGGCGCACCAGCCTTTCACTGATACAATCAAAGGGATCCATACCCCCTTCACTGGACAACACGAAAGGGTTCCATAGCCTTCAACTGGACAATCAACAGGGATCCCATCAGCCTTCACTGGAAAAAATGAAAGGGGGTCCAATGAGGCCTTCACTGGACGCAAACCAAAGGGTGTTCCATAGACTTCACTGGACAATCAAAGGGAGCACAAGCCCTTCAATGGGGACAATCAAAGTGGTCCGCACAGCCTTAACTGGGACAACGAAAGGGTGTCTCTTAGCCTTCTCTGGGAAAACCAAAAAGGGGGCTCATCGCCTTCACACTGGACACAATCAAAGGGGCCCACATGCCACTTTCTCTGGACAATCCAAATGGGGTCCAATAGCCTGTCACTGGACAATCCTCAAAAGGGGTCACATAAGCCTTTATGCTGGGACATTCAAAGGTCCCACAGACCTATCACCAGGTGACCCAAGCCAAAGGGATATCAACAGACCTGTCAGCCAGGACACATCAAAGATGGTAACACAGGTTAAGTTCAAACCAGAGTAAAAATGGACTATTGCGGATGTCAGTTGATATTCTGGTATTAATTTATTTATCTCTTCTGAATCTTATAATATACCAGACTCATTTGGGCAGACAGACAACACAATCTAAGTAGTATGGTATTTTGGACTCAGCACATTGGGTATTGTAAGTTATAAAAAAATCTAATGTGACACTAAAGTTCTAGAATAACAAATTAATCTAATAAGTTTCCAATTATCAACTTGGTGCATCAAAAACAAATAAAATTAAAATAGAAGTGCCTTTGGTGAATTGGTATATGGGAACTAAAGTATCTAATTATTGGCCACCAATTTCCATGGCAACCCAGTAATCCATTATTATAATATTAGAATGGCATTGGTTTGCATAGCATATTATCTGTTGCAAAACAAACTCACTGTCAAATTCTTTGTAAATTACACAATATCCGGCAATTGTTTATGAATTGGGTTATATCACTGCAGCTCTTTGCCCTTATCTTGTTTTTATAGCACCCGCAAGGCTATCAATAATAAAAAAAAAAAAAAAAAAAAAAAGCTAAAAAAAATAACTGTTTATAACCATACATATGCTATCATGTAACCTGTCTATAAAACGCCAACATAGCTATCATTAAAAAAAAACCAGAATTTGATCATATTTTCTGTGCTACTCACCAACAGGAAAAATGGCACTGCCACCATTGTCAGTCTGGGTTCCAACACAAAAAAAAAAAAACGCAGGGACCAGCAACATAGCATTCACAACACTCTTGACAGCCGTAAGTTTGTGTGGCACTTAGGTTTTAACTTCATGCAGAGTGGCGCCAGCCCAGATGAAAAAGACCTCATATTCAGTTAACTTGTTATGCAGTTATCACCTTTTTGAGGGTGCAGTAAGTCCCCATAGATATTACAACTCTGTCTCTTCAGAGACCCCCCCCTCCCGGAACTACACTGGGTCATATAACCTTATGAGGTTTGTGTCATTAAGGCGTTTGGTAACCCATTTACAGTGCTACTTTCAACCTGGTAATTCAATTAAACCTTTATATGGCTGAACTCATAAATGTAGGTCATCATACCATTTATAATGGCCTACCTGTCAAATGAACTGTAGCACATTCATAATGGTTACTGTCCACACATGTCTTACAAAACTATCTAATAAGAATTGTCGCATTAACCTTATATGGCTGTCTACAGCTATACATCGTCTGTGCCATATTCACGTGGTTATAGACCTATTTAAGGCTTTGGTGTGTACAATCGTATTTTCAAATACACAGCTCCCAGTCTCATTGTATGGCCTAATCGATCAATAAGCTATAAACCGCGCAAAAAATAAATGGTTAGGTCTAATCCAGGCACGATTGTAACCCAACGTGGATACTTGATGCTAGGTGGCAGGTACACAACAATACATAGGTTCCAGAATACATGGATTGACTGCGTCAACCGCACATGTCTATTGACAAGGTGAGACTGCGCAATAAGACTCATAGTTACTTAACCTGATGACTGCAAAACCTTACAAGTTGCTATTGACACATGTGGCTTTATACTATAACATGATTAGCACAAGCCTCATGACCCGCATTTGTTCCTAATATGAGTTGATAGCGGAATCCAAATGGCTGCCCACAACAATACATAGGCTACCCACCCTTGATGACTGCACAAAACGACACATGACCTATCTATCCAAAAGACTGGTTGACGATACATAGTCTACCACACTTGAATGACTACAACCAAAACATGGACCCTATCATCAACCCACATGCTGCGACCAGTAAACATAGGTTTTCCCACTTGATCAACTACAACCTCACAATGACGATCAACCCAATATTCCTGTGACCATAACGCACAGCTACGCAACCTTATGGACTGCACTAAATTTATATGGGCTACTACAAATTGATGGACTCAAGACTGGTCCCTTCAGGGCCTGATCAACTCAATGGCTATGGGACTTAGTATATGAACAATAATGCAGCCTTTCTACAAATATAACTATCCTCATCAAAAACTGTGTACACAAAGGAATAATCCCATGTGAACACACCAAAAAAATTACTCTTGTTTCTAGAGCTCTTTAACTCCTTCCTCCACACCAACACAGGACTTCCATGAAGCTGGAACGACCCTACAGGCCAATCTCTCCTTACAGGCACCTTTTTTGTTATGCTCAGTTGGTTGATCAGTGTGTGTTTCACTATGCCTGTTGTTCTGTATTGCACAAAGATAATGTCTAATATAGGGCCAGAACATTTCACAACAAAAAAAACGAGTTCTTTAATTCCTTGGCATGACGGCTATCTGCCACCAATGTAACAATACACATCATCTTACTTAACTTCTTGTTAAATTTACATCTACTAGTATTTTTCAAGTTACCATGCCTGGTGGAATAGGCAATCACGTCCTCTCCACAATACCTCCTGTCGCTCAATACTAATTGATCAGTTCTGTTTTGTCTGGACTTCTTTCCCATGCCTTAATGTTCAAAACTCCTTTCTTCTTTTTTTCCTTTCAATCTCTCCTGATTGTCACAATTATTCCAGCTTTCTTTTCCTCGAGAGAACATTGACAACAATGGGATAGTGGACATGCATCTCCATCTAACTCAAGAGAATAATCTTTGTTCCTTTTGAACACTGGCCACTTTCTAGGAACATCACTCATTTAATTATACCATTCTCGAAGAGATTTAAGTCAAGCCCAACAATTATGGATGTATATATTAAACAAATGCTTTGTTTCTGAATTCTACACTTGCGTAGATCAGAGTGGATATTTTTGGTAGAGATATTCTAGGTGGGGACAGAGGGGGGTATAGAGAAAGGAATTTTAATGCTAGACAAACTGAAATTTTAGGGAACTATCCGTTTGGGTTACTAGCACGTGTTAGAGTGGATTTCACTCTTGCTGTCAACAGTTATCCAGGTTCTAGGATCAAAACCCGGTGGTGCCATGTTTCCAGTTTTCACCTTGGCCTGTAAATGGCTGCTCTTGAGGTACAGGAAGGTGAACACGGCAGTGAGTAAAGTCTCTAAAACTACTCACTACCCCCATCAACAGTATAGAAACCTATGGGACGTACCTTTAGCCCTCTACGCGCCACAGATTTAAAAGCACAGTATCTAGAATGTAACCTTTTAAACCCGAGGTCCCGAAATGTTCCGGTCCCGTTTATCATAAATAATCATTTCCAGAGCACCGTAATCTCGGTCTGACACACCTAGCAATAAGGCAAAATGTGTGGTGGGAATGTAAATGTGAAAAATAATTGAACATCAGGAAGTACACATGTCCCTATGTGGAATGTTCAATCTAAAATGAGGCGGCGCCCACGAAGTGGTAATATTTTTGCAATTTTTTAATTGTTTTCACAATGAAACAGCGTGTTGAAAATCCAGGAAAATAGCCGTATCTAAAAGGCTAACAACGGAACAAGCTGTTTTAACTTGTGCTACATGATTTCAGAGGTAGAGAATTAGATTTAGAAGGTAGGTTATTCTGAAAGGTCTGACCTCGAAATTAGAATCGAGTGATGTGAAACGTTGAAGCAGATTATATGAAACTATTTACAACAGACGCATTTCAAAAGTAAACTAAATTCAGCGGTGCAAATATTGTGAAAGCTATCTGTACACTAAAACGAAGGTTCTACATGCTGGGAGGACTCGGCACAATAAGCAGGAATATTGGAGATGATCAGGTCAGTTCAATTTTGAGATAGATGAAGTTAAAACTAACCATATGGTTTGTGTCACAGTAAAATAGAGTTTTGCTTTATGTGTCTCATTTTTGTGCGTTTTTCTTGCTAAGGAGCCCAGGGAATGGGTATTTAACGAGCGGGTGGCTCAAGGGACATCAAAGTGTTAAAGGTACTTTTTCACAGTAAAAACTTATAATCTACTTGCAAAAACATTCACTTAAATCTCCCTGAACTCCATGAAAGAATAGAAATGTGATCTTGTTTTTTTTTTAAGTGAGAGTTAACCTTCAGTAAAATTCATTTAATTATCTTAATTTTCCACTACTTAAAATTACATACGGATGCATGTGTTCCAAATTCTCTGAAAACAGGACCATTGATTTCCTTAGGTCTTTCTATAGCTCATTGTTCTTCTCAAGGTATCTCCCATGCCCGTAATCGCAATGTTCTTTTGTACATATGACATTCGCCCTAATATAACTGATAACTCCTGTGTCTAGCTGAACAGATCGCACCTTGCCTAAAAACGAAAAAAACATTTTTGTCTTTCTTTTTACA